>BRZM01001709.1:0-29729 GCA_033238685.1 Lates japonicus | reverse complement strand
TGTGTGTGTTTTAGAGGTGTTTTTCTGAGCAGACATGCATGGGACACAGCAATCAGTCAGGACGCTCTTGTGATGTTTGGTGATGGAGGGTTGTGAATTGGTTTGTGCGCCCGCATTCAGAACAGACCAATAAATCAGTTTGCTGATATATTGGGGTGGAAATCAATATTGTCCACCTCCGATATGATGGAGGTTCCTCCCTGATCACAGCTGCACTCAAACACAGTGGAAGAACCTGCAATGAAATAGATTTCTCTTTGTTTTAGTCTGGTTGGTTGTCCTGAGCTGCTAGCCCTTACAGAATGACATTATTAATATCTCTGTTTAATTGTTTATTAAAAGAGGACAACACATACAGCATTAATCAACACTGACCTTTTGAATACAACAAATTAAATATGCTGATGTTTGCTCAACAGCCACTTTGCATTTGTACCACCAACATAATTAAAAACCACAATCAAAATTCATCATATTTATTTATAATATTTTTAAAGAATATGATGGCATAAGTTTTGGTTTTGAAGAAAAATGAAACATTCCTGGTGACTTGTGCAGTCAGTGTCTTGGCTTTAGTCCATTCATATCAGTGTCACCAGGTCAAACTTACAGGGGAAGGAGGAGGGGGTGTCGTGGTGTGTTAGCAAATATTGGCAAATGACTACTGGTCACAGCCAAAAGTGCTGATTTTCAAATTCTACACAGAGTGACATTTTTTGCCTTTCATATTTTTGCTGTATTAAAAGAAGAGAACATGGATGGCAATGTTGTTATCAACATCTGTTGGATGGATTGTCATGACATTTGTGCAGACATTCATGGTGCCCAGAGGATGAATCCCACTGACTTTTCCTTTCACTCCACAATGAGTTGAGACATTTAACTTAAAACTACAAATGTCACCCTCATTGTGGAGTGAAAGGAAAAGTCAGTGGGATTCATCCTCTGGGCACCATGAATGTCTGCACAAATGTCATGACAATCCATCCAACAGATGTTGATAACAACATTGCCATCCATGTTAACCTTCTGGTGACATACAGGGATCATATGAAATTTGGTGATTCGCCTCGGGCACCATGAATGTCTATACCAAATTTTGCCAATCCTCAATAGCTGTTATTGAGCCGTGCAAAGTGGACCACAACAGACTAACATACAGGAAGCTACACATCCCAGCGCACCTAGATATATGGGTTATCCCATACTTTGGCACCGATGAAAGACAGACGAAGACAGTTGTCCAGGTATTGACGCACCAAGCAAATTCAAATTAGTCAGGTTCCTGATTTATCATTCCAGCCTATAGTCTCATTATAGTGCTGCTTAAAAACACAGTTGAGAGTTGAGTTGAGAGACTCAAACAGGCTCAAGTCCTTTGCAGTTTATTACGATAAATCTCACTTGATTTTTGTTGTCCTTGCAGGAATTGCAACACCAATATTGGTTTGTGTAAACAACTTTGGACTGAAGCATCAGTGAAACCAACATAAATAAACAACGGGCCTATAAAGATGGATAAATTGCAGGGGTGCATGTGGCGTTGTCCCAAGCTTATTCTTTCTCCTGTGTCTCTTTGCCTTGTTGGCAGAAAATGAGAGCAGCAGTTACAAGCTGGAGATAGAGACTCTGCATAGAGGCTTCATAACTATGTCATAAACATAAGACGCATCTGTGAATTAATCTACACCACAATATGAGGTGAGTACACACATTTATTACAGCATATATATTAAGCGTTGAGATGAATCTGTGAAGGTTTGCAGTGCAAACCCCTATGCTACAGAGTTTCTGATCGCTGTGATAGGCCTTAAATACCAAATAATATTGCAGAGATGGATCAGCTGAATATTAAAGCAATGATCATCTGGGATCAAGAACTTTGTTTGTAGTTGGCATATTACAAGTGATGAACAAACAACGGCCAGCCATTACACAATCACTGAATACAGAAGCTTTTGACAGCAAAGATTTTTGGCAGTGTTTATTGGTGGTTGTGCTACACTGACTTTGCGTAATAGTGAACATGCCACAAAATAAAGCGTTTCAAGGGTGCAGCATATATTATTCCATAAACTATGAGGATCCTTAGAAAAATATTTCCATTTTAATGCAACGTGTACTCATACAAAATTAAACAAACTGCACAAGAAAGATTAATCAGTTTTCACTTTATATAAGCTACTCGGAAGGGTTTTCCAGTGCTCCTTCTTTCATTCTTTATTAGCAGAGTTGAGGAGTTTTTTTGTTTTCTCCTTTTTAATAATTGTGCTGGTACAACTGTATTGTCTTATCACACATACTTTATATTAAATTATCTCTCACAATAAATATATTTCTTTTAATACTTACAGTCAGGACACAATTCTTTGCTCTCTTAAGGCTTTGAAGCCACCTAGGAATAAATCTCTTTAGTCAGCAAGTTTTTTAACATTGCTTTTCAAACAGCTGGTCAATTAAAATTTTGCAGAGACTGAAATTTGAAATGACTTCATTTTTTTTTTAAAGATAAAATTGTCTTCTAAAGTGAGCTTGGGTGTTCTATCACTGGTGTGAAACATGCTGGGAAGAAAAAAGAGGAAGGACACATGAAAATGCAAAAGTATAAATATAGAAACTAGATTTTTGAGTGAGATTTTTAGATGTCAGGTGTTTTCAAAACCATATTTACAATCATTGTCTTTGTATAATATAAACGTGATAATATATAGATACTAATGACTTTATTTAAAATTGCATGTGCAGGCAGGCGTGAAGAGAAGAGAGACCAGGAAGCTGCCTCCTCCTTTTCTTAGATTTAAATGTTTCCACTTTCACTACATGGAATACGGTTTGCAGAGGCTGGAAACAAATCCGTGTTTTGAATCATGTGGACGTAAATCTCCCATGATTGAATGGGTGGTAATGAACAGTGATTGGCAGATGAATGTAAAGAGATCAGATTTGCAGAATTTTGGGGAAAAGAAAAACAGAATCGAATGGAAGGTTTTTCGCCGTGTATTCATCTCACCTATAAACTCCTCCAGTGCCTCATCCCATCCCTCCACTTTCTCTCTTCTTGGCCTTGTTCTCATATACAACCAACACACCTTATGCTTCACATATCTTATATGTTATCTCCTCCTCTCCTTTCCTCTCTCTCTTCGAGAGAATGCATCACTTGCGGTCATCATCTATCATTCAAACAGGGCCTGCAGCAGTGGTCATCTCTCGCATCTTCCAGCATAAAATGGTACCTTAAGCCGTCACTGTAGTCACTGTAGACACTGTCTCGGGGCCCGGCGGTGATCAAGTCCAGAGCCTGAGTACAGCTTCAGAGTCTTTATGTGAGAGGTGAGCTGTCAGCTGCTGCTGCTTCCTCAGATGGAGGAGGCCTGGCCATGGCCTGGGGCTGCACTGAGGATCTACCTGTTGAAGGCTGTTGTCTGGGCGCAGCAGGGCGGGGAGGGAGTAAGTGCGAAGCTGTGGGATTTTGAGCTTCTCTGGGTTGGGCCCAGGGAAAAAGCATGTACAGTTTCTGTGTCTTGGGAGGAGGTGGGGTGGGCCTGTGGAGGCTCCTGGTGGAGCAGACAGACAGAGACATGTGTGGTGAGTGACACACACTGTGGGACAACAGATACTAACATATCGCTTTGTTCAAGAAATTACATTTTTATATGTGTTGAATAAAATCAATACAGTCCTCAAGTACTTAGGCAGTGAAATGTTTATTGCAGCTCTGTCCTCCAGCAGAATGGATCTGAAATTAAACATGGACCTGGGGATTGTGGGGGATAAAAATGTTAAATGTGGATGTAAAGAGAAATAGTTCAACATCTTGAATATTTATTCCTCTCTTACCTAGAGTTAGATAATATTAGTACCCTCTCATATCTGCTCATTCAATATGTAGCTGAGGCCAGCTGTCAGTAAACAACTAGCATAAAGGCTACAAGAAAACAGGGAGACAAAGATACTGGCTCTGTCCAACAGAAATGAAATCTGCCTCGGAAGACCTCTAAGCTCACTCAAACTGCCCTTGCAACCTCAGGTGTGTGTGTGTGTGTGTGTGTGTGGTGGCAAGCCTCAGAGGTCATTGTTCACAACAAAGAAATGTATATCCTGCTCTAAAACCACACAACCCTCTGAAATGCATACAAACAAGATATTACATGTTAAGTAGTGGTGGGTGTTGATATACAAATTTGCCACCTTCAAACAGAGCCAGGCTAGCTGTTTCTTCCAGTCTACAGCTTCTAGCTAAAAGCTAACTGGCTGCAGATACTATAAGCTTATATTTAGCCAACATATATAGTGGGATCAATCATCTCATCTAATTCTTTTGCAAGAAAGAGTGAATGGCGTGTTTCCCAAAATGTCAAACTGCTCCTTTAACAGTTACAGTTTTGTGCTCACCTCCATCATGTGTCATCCATATGTTCTGGTTCGCCTGTCATTCTGCACAGCATTGTAGGGGATGTACCTCTGGGTTTCTTCTTCGCGCCACGACTGGGTTGTGAAGAATCAACTTCAATTCAAATCGTTCCTCGTTCCTCCATCGGCCTGACTGTGAGGAAATTAAAAAGCTGTAAAAGCAAAATTCTTCTTTGATTGCATAGCCAAAATCTTGAAGATAATGTCAAATTCTGACTGCGAAAGGCTGTTTTGTCTCTCATATGATAGCAACTCACAGTGTCTGTAATCTTTAGCGTCATGTACCAACGGATCTTCTCCCCATGTGTAAGGGTGGGACATGATCCCCAGTTTCTGGAAACCCGTTGGGGCGTGCCTCAGCTCAGCCAACAGCACTGTGCTGGTACCCTGGGGAAAATCAGACATCAAGGGACAGATCAATTAGTGCCATGTTATTGTGCTCATATATCCATGTTTATGTGTGTGTGTGTGTGTTTGTGTGTGTACGTCTCTAACCGGCTGGGGAGGTGAGCGTGATGTGCAGATCTCCTCTCCTGGTGTATTCGATGCTGGCCTCCACCTGCACATGCTCCAATGAGCGGACTGCGTTCTCCTGCCCTGCACAGGCTTTGGTTGGAATCTCTATAGTGATCTCCCCTGCTGCTTTCAGCTCCCTTTGGGATGCATTAAAATAGCAGGGAATGAGACACACAAACAGCTCTCCATGACAACAGAGTCTATGATATGTACCACGTGGTTCCTGACATGTTCATTCTGTATGTGGGTCTGGGAAACTGGAAGCAGGGTGGAAAAAAAAAACATGGAACCCTACTCCTCGCACTGCACACATTACATATTACTCTGTGATAATTCAGCGACAATCGCAAATTTGGGAAATATTTATTGCACCACATGCATATATAAGATGCATCTGGGTGCCTTTGGTCATTCATTTGCGAAAACAGTTAATCCCGATCTCTCCCAGAGAGAAGACATGAATGAAAGGATTTCCGTGTTCAAGCCGGCATAAAGCTGGAGGGGCGGGGGGTTGTAGACCACTAAGCATTGATGGAAATGTAGAGCCAAATCCTCTGGATTAAACAGGGATGTAGTAAGGTAATGGGGAAACTGGGTGTCAGTGCTATTGAGTCTCATAATCCAAAGCAAATTGCAAAATGGACACTTAAAGGAACTCAGAACTCAAGCGGCCTTAGCTGCTGTTGGTGGTACAATATGAAGGCAAGAGGTTTATTTGGAATACAAAGTATAGCAGCTAAGCTTTAGCCCTCTGTTCTTCTTGGATCGTTAATCCAAAAAGGAACACAAACAAAGCATCTGGCTGGACAACAGCTGGGCGTGTTCCTTCCTCCGAGTTTCAGTCCATGCTCTGGCGGATTTGCATTTGGATATTAAATTCCATTGTCTAGCAATTAGTAATTATCAAAAAACGTTGATAGCTGACGACTGACCTCAAACTTAAACGATCACAGCTGTCATCATGAAGAAAAAACCCTCTTTTTAATTCATTTTGATTCATTTTCATGGCACCGAAAGCCATCCCGAGCTTAAGACTCGTTATTGTCACGAATCCACTTGAATAAAGCAACAGATGTGTCTTTAATAACACAGATGGTTTTATCTGTTTGCTTTGTTGGACCAAAAATATCAGGACAACAGTGAGTAAAACTCTCTCTCCCTCTTTCTCTCTCTTGAATTAGACACATCATCAAAATGTGGTGTAGTCTACAACTGTGATTTTAAGAGGTTTGCATTAGGTGACAAACTTCATCATGACAATGTATGGGAGTTATAATCCTATATGAATTTATTAGATAAATGTGCACACATGATATAGCCAAGTGGAGTTAGGTTTATCATTTAAAAACATTGGCTGCCGATCCTTGGCAGTGGGCAAAAACAGACACTACAGAGGTAAACAAAAAATGACAGATAGAGATACCTCGGCTGGAAAGAGTCATCCCTGACGATGCACTGCTTCTTCTCAGGCACGTGCTTCCAGGTGGCTGGGTCAGCGAGGTCCACCAGGGCTTTAGCATTCAGAAGGCCGAAGCCAAAGCGGCTGTTGACCATCAGTCCCGCTCCGTTCCTTTTCCAGCCTGGATTGTTGGCCAAAGGATCGAACTCAGAAGTCCAGACCACAATGTGCTGCAGGTCTCTCCAGGTTAGATCCGGGCTAAAGCGAGGAAGGTGGACAGGGAGGCAGACCGGTGAGTATTTGCTGACACTGACTTACATGAAAATGTCAAATGATTTTGTAAGTTGTATAAAAATATACTATACAGATTGTGCCTGTAACAGGTGTTTCATTTGCAGTATTGCATACTTTTGTTCCAGTGCCAGGGCAAATATTCCTGCAGCCAGCGGAGCAGAGGCTGACGTTCCAGTGTGAGTCTGAGTGCACTCATTGTGCAGATCAGCACTCGTCTGGAAGCAAGCGGGCAGAGAGTGGGAAAAAAAATGAGATGATAAATGTAATATAATGAGACACAACATAGCTTAATGTTAGATAAAAATAGAACAGGACAAGTGTAGTTACTCACAATCCTCTGGTCGGTGTAGTCTCCACTGCTGTACGCTGTAGCCAGAGTGGAGGAGCACTTCTCAGCGTACCAGGGGGACAGGCCCTGCTGGGAGGCACTACTGATTGAGATAGTGTAGATGCTGTCTGTGTAGCCGTCACAGTCACAGTTATCGCCCTGGCGGCCACCATTACCTGACGCCCAAACAAAGATAGAGCCTTTCCCACCGCGGCCCTGCAGAAGGCAGAGAAAGGAGATGCTGGATGTGTTGTGCTATCAGATACAGCCTTGTTGCTTACACTGCAAACACATTTTATCTACAAAACACACATAGTCCCGTAAAAAAGTCACATTATTTTTCAACCTATTTTTGCATGAAACAGACTCTCTCCAATGTAAATCTTTTCTAACAACTATGTCATTAGAAGCTTTATTTGTAGCAGCAGACTTCATTGTCCTTATTGATTCTGTTCTATCTGATTCCCATCACTGCTGCAGATAATAGCTCCCATTAGGAGCTGTAGTCTGAGATCACACCAGCTGACTTTGAGTGAAGACCACCCGTCTTATCATTTGTCATTTACCTTCTGGATACCGTACTCGAAAGCCTTCTGGGCCAGGCGGCCGGGGCCCTCCACCGTCTTGCCATCATCATTGGGCCCCCAGCTGGCACTGTAGATGTCCACATGGTTGGGATTGAACCCAATAGAACTGGCCTCGATGGCGTCGGTCACGATCCCATCCAGCATACGAATCCCTGAGCGGGCAGAGAGAGGCGGGGACGTTTGAGCACAGTGCTCAGTTGCTTTGCATTTACTTTAAAGCCATTTAGTTAATTTACGAATGAATACAATGCTTTGTTTTCAGGGCAGAGTTCCTATTTTAGGATTTGGGTACTTTCAGGGCACTATAAGAACCAGCTGGCCACCCTGGCCCTTCAGATGTTACAGCCCTAATATGCAAACCATTGTTTAGGTGGATTGGAGCTGAGTAATTTTGGAAAGTGACATTACGCAACCATCTGGTGTAAAAATCAGGTCTCCATCAGGAGATCTTCCTTCCCTGCTGGCTATAAAATCCATGTTTGTGCAGCCACGGCATCTAAAGTAAAGTGATGTTGTCAGTTTTTGTATACTGATTAACACGCATGGATGCACAAGCACCTACAACACATGTCTTTACTGCATTTTTCATCATTTCTGACACATGAATCGATGTGAATTAAGCTAAATCCCACAACAGCTGCAGTGAGCTACAAGTCTTTATTTGACAATTTACAATGTGCACACAGTCACAGATAAAGGTGCCATGTGGTGTGGTGCAGTATGATACATATATACATGTTTAAGAAAATGTTTTACCTCCAACCTTGGAGTTATATGCCACTCCAACCCCACATTTATTGTTGTCTGCCTGCATGGCGATTTCCCCGGCACACCTGGTCCCATGCCTAAGAAGAAACAGCATACGTGATATACACTTAATAGAAACATTCACAAATGGCACACGCTGCTTATGGCAGGAATTTCACTACATTGTGCTTCCCTGGTGGTTCTTTTGAACTGTTTTACCTGCGCTCATTACTTCACAGGATGTAAAACCTATCACAAGAATCCACTGTATTGTTTGGTTACGTAACCTCTCTTCTAAAATGGCATGTTTAGAGCAGAAAATATTGATTGTGAGGACAGGGTCATTTGCGTCATCTGAAAATAGAGGCCTTCTGGTTATATGGCTCTGCAATTGTTCATCTCAGAGAATAGGCTGTGGAGTATTGTGATGATGAGAGAGCTAATTGTTATTGGCAGAGAGGTGTGTGTGACTGTGTTAAATACTAAAGCAGAAGGAGTTAACTGAATCCAGCAAAAGAAGTGTTTTCATATCCTTTGGCAAAGTCTGCTTTTACCATGTGCTCCCAATTCCTGTCTACTTTATTCTTATTTATTATTAGATTAGGATGTAAGCTATAATAATCAAGCTCAAGCAACAAAATGATTTTAAGCACATTCCCATGAGAACAGTTCTCTGATGCCAAAGAAACCATGTTCATGAAGAGTTCTTGCCAAAACAGGGGCAGATTTGTTCCAGTTTTATAAAAGAAATGAGGCACAACAAGGTTGGAATGTCACTTCTCAGCAGTTCACTCACTTGTTTTCATTAGTGGAGTCGTATCTGGGAAAGGGGTCTGGATCGTTGTCGTTGAAATCGTAGCTGGCCGCTGCATCCTTAAAAGAAACAGCACACAGAAAATGATCAGACTCTTCAAAAGCTGGGATGACGCCAGTGTACATCACTGACGAAGGCTTGTCAGGGTCCAATCTGCTGTCATGGAGACGTATGTGACTGGTGACAAGAGGAGAGAGTGATGTGATGCGCGTAGTGAAACAACACATACTGAAGGACTCTGACGATGAATGCTAGACAACAGCTATCTGTTGAAACCTTCAGATTGCTTGAAAATGCAGTTTGCTTTTTTTTGCCTGAGGGTTGTGTCATGGGTCGACAAACTGTGTGTGGTACGTCGAGCCTGTTTTTTGTCTCTCCTGTCATTCGTCTGCATTAGAAAATATAATGAAATGCACAAATGATTGAACAGGAAATTAAAATGATGGGTTATTTTAAAGCTTCTGCAACAGGTTTAATATCCGATTTAAATCAGATGCCTGCGCTTGTCATTTTAGAATCATTGCTATTAAGTTATGCAAATGCGCCCCGCTCATATGCCTTGATTGTTAAGGATGAGCGTCTCGGTTGATTGAGCCTCTTTGATTAATCTGTGTTAACTTAATTACAGTGGGAGTTGTTTCCATCAGCCCTGTTGTCATACATCATATCTCTCTCTCCCTCCCTCTCTCTCTCTTTCGTTCTTTGCACGCTGGCGAGGCAGCGGCGCCTCGCTTCTTGGGAGTGACAGCACTGTTTGAAACCAAACCACAGATGGGGCTTTTAAAGGCTTTTAGAGTTTCCGTCAACAAGGAAAACTATGCCATAATGAAACCTCACTGGGCTCTGATTCAGTCATGCTTGCTTTCATTGGCTTGCAATTATCTTCATCAACATACAGACTGTCAAAACATTAGTGGAGGAATTAGGAATCTTTTCAAATTCTGCCTTCTCCTATATGCAAGGAGCATATAATCATTCACATCCATATCACTATATATCAGAAACAGATGCCTGATTTACATCCACAGATTAAACCAAACCAAAGCTCCTTGGCGGCCGACATTATCATACAGAAGACTTATTACTTCTACGTCTTCATGAACCGCCTTGTAAGGTGTCACCAGCAGCGTCGCTATGGCGACGGCAGACCTAGACGACGGAGCCTGTCTCCATGGAAACGGTGTCTTACGTAGTTAGAGTAGATGTCTGTGTGATTCCACTCCAGCCCGTCATCCAGAACGGTGATGACCACTCCTTTCCCTGTGATGCCTTTCTGCCACACGGGGATCACATGCAGGTCCAGCTTCGGCAGTGAGGATGAGGTCCGGGTGTCTTGCTGGAAGACAAGACAAGACAAGGGACAGGGGTTGTAGTTGTGGTGTGAAAATTTTGTATCATGTGTTACAAACAGAGCTGGTTTGGTTGTTTATGGGATTGCAAAATCACACATCTGCAATTCCAACTCCACTGAAATCAGCACTTTAGCTAAACAGGCTCTTACAGTATTATCATATGTGTTAAAAAGGTCAGCCGAAGTAGAGTCTACTGAGTCTGTCTGTTCTTTCTCTGACCTTTACAGAAATTCATTACTGGATTGTTGGCTTTCCCTTTGTCAGTGCTTGAGTCCACTCCTTCTCTATGGCCACTTGTAGGCAGATTGCTGCCATAGGGTCATAATGATACAGGCTTTTGTGTTGCCCAATACAGCAGCTGCTGATTAATTTAACCCCCAAGATGCCTTGCACCACCTAGAGATGTGCTGCGTTTCAACCCACAGTTCTCTCTGGCTTGACTCACATTCAATCCCCCTGTTGGATTATTGTAGAAATCCATCTCAGAGGCTATATGATATTACACAGTGTGTGTGTGTGTGGAGGAGGGGACACCAAGCTTGTTTTAAATGGAAAATCAGCAGTAATGTGGGGTGGGGTGGGTGGGGGTGAGCATGGCCCACGACTGCCTGCCTGCCCGCCTGGAGAAGAGTATGATTCAGAGCTGGAGACAGCTAAGACTAAAAAAAGAACTCACTTTGCTCTTTCGCTCTTTGCGCATTATGCACAGACACTGCAGAACGCCACCCCAAGATGTGACTCATCCCTGTGATGTATCGCCTTTTTTCCTCTCCTGCTTTGATTCCCTCTTTTCACCCCATCCTCTCACCAGCCCCTTTCTCTCTCGCTCTCTGGGCAGCATCAGGACCAGCTGACAGCGAACAGAACTCGAATCTCAACGTAAATACACAGCAGATGCTCAATATGTTTCAATAGCAATTCGCTCTCGAGGCTTTTTTTTAAACTCCCGACCAGCTCATATCTACAGTTTGCTTGTTTTGATGCAACACCAAATGACTCACTTGTTGATGGTGGCACAGCAGCTGAGGGGGCTGTCAGTGGCCTGCCATCCATAGACGTTAATGGTACATATTAAACACACACGGCGGCTTGTAAAATGAGCGAGTGCACGCGCACATGCCAGAGATCACACAAAGAGATCCCTCGATGCACAAGTAACGCAGACTGACATTTGCACAGCCGTGGACACACAGCCATGCAGGCAGGAGGAATTTCAAGCTACAAGTATGAGTCACTCCCTGATTAAATTATCAGGCAGTCACCCACTCTTGAAAGATAGAGACACTCATCCGCTTCGCAGGCCCGGCTCTCCCCCCTCTGCCATTACATTGGCCTCTACCCCCATCACACAGCTCCACCCTCACTAATGCCAGTAATCATCAGGTATGCTGACCTTCACCCCTTCACCCTCATTATCATATGTGTTCCTTCAATTGCAGATACTAAAAAGACAACATTGTAGCACAATGGCTAATGTTAAAAGGTGACACCTGAAACAGCCTTTTTTTCCCCGTCCACTGTTTTACCTATCCGTGCATAGTTTTGTCCTTGCTGAATGAATCACAATGCATCAGATGAACTGTAACGTGGGCCTATGCGGTGACACAGACATGGGCTCATGTGGAAATACACTAAGTGGCACTTTGAGGCCGATTCCATTAGTGTCATCATCCCCGATCGGCAAAAATGATTCATCTCAATTTGTTTTCTTATTCTCCCGTAAGCGCGTGACTCATGTTCGGTTACTGCAGGTGTGGAGAAGTGGAAGCTGAGAGAGCATAATATGAATCCCCACCCCCCACCCACCCCCCTCTCTCTTTGAAATGCACACGCAAACACTGATGCAACACACATCTACATACACTTCCTTGTTTTCTGGAAAAGCAGGGGTAAACAAACAAGGGCGAGCAAGGTAAAGATGATTCAGTGTCACTGCTTCATCTAATGTGATCAGTTTGATAACTGACTATGCTGATCTGATTAACCCATTAATCCTGATGATGTGGATGTGGAATCATATATAATAGTACCGATCATGTCTGTTCTCTGCATGTGATGACTATGTTGTGATTTATTTCTTAGGCCCTAAAGAAAAACCTTATTAACTGTGTTTCAATTTATTTTCATTAAATTTTGATTCTTTTAAAATCTTAATTTGCAAGATTACAAATCTAACTGTAGCAATGCTCATTGTTACAAGTTGGTAGAAATGCATCATTGAATATTACACTACAGCCACATATTATACTTGACCAGGATTATATTTGACACCAGAATTTAGAGCTGAAACCATTACAATGCAATAAACTTAAGACTGAGGTGCAATAACACCTACCCCCAGAACAACCCCCCTGATTCACCCAGACTCCACTTTGCAATGTTGATTCTGCACTTTACATTCTTTCATTCTATCATTTTGCACTATACCACTGTATATATCATACACATCACTGTACTATATCATACATATCACTGTAAATATCATCTCTATTTTGATAGTCATTATTTTTTATCAAATTTTTTATTCTTTTGACTTTTCATATTTATCTGTCATTCCAAGAGCTGCTAAATAGTGTTTCATTGTTTTGGTACAGTGACAATAAAGACCTATTCTATTCTATTCTATTTTAACTTATATCAAGAATTATAAACAGAGTTTGGTGTATTTGTTACAGCTACAGCCCTTCTGGTTCTGGAAGCCATGGATCAAAAAAAACAAAAAAAAACAAAAAAAAAAACACTGTTTGGTTGTGTTTCAGTTCAGTGAATGAGACTATGCAGAATCTAAAGCACCAGTGTCCTGTACCTTATTACCACTTGTGGCTACAGAGGCCACTGTTGCTCAGCAAATGTGTTGTGTTGCTTTAATAGAGAAAATAACTGATTGATTCATCATAAAAGATAACTGTTCGCTGGAGCCCTAACTGAGTTACTAACAGCTTAATGTGTTCTGTGGTTCGATCTGGTTTGAAAAAAAAAAAAAAAAGCGTTCAAATCAGTTCAGTTTTCCCCAAAATGCGTTTAACCACTGTTTATATCCATATATGCGTTGCGGTCAATGGGACAGAGGTCGAGTTTGTTCTGAGATTATGGATCAAAATCAGCAAAGATGTCATTGGGAGTGGTGATGTAGGGTCAGCCTGCGGTCAGGATAAAGTGAGATGTGTTAGTAATGGATCTGGAGGGGGGGGGGGGATGCACAGCTGTGACAATCTACTGTTCTCTACTACTACTTGGCCTCAATGGGCTAAAACATCCCATTCAGGGTAAATTGGGACTTAATGCATGGTGCTCTACTCTACTCCATCCTGCTGGATTATAGTCTCCCCACCCTTCTCATCTCCACACAGACTGTGTTACCAATTAAGCAAATGGCTCTTTTGGGTAGAACTGCTTGATAGCATGGTAGTGTTTCACTTTTTTCATGTTTTTTGTCCTCTCTCTCTCTCTCTCTCTCTCTTTTGACAGTGGTTATGAGAAAGTAGTGAGTGTTTGTTGTTTGTATTTTTTTTTTTTTTTGCATTCCCGCAAGCTACACATGCTTGCATGTACACATACTTGCTTATATACCCATGCACATACATACTGCACACATACACTCAGTGACTTTCTGCTACAGTAGAATCATGAGGGCCGACAGAGAGCAGTCAACAGTGTGGAACTGTCCAGCACTCACATGGCTTCAGTACGTCTCAGGGGAGATCAGAGCAGCTGCATGCAAACAGAAGGCTCAACCAGGCACACAAGTACACAACATGACCAGCAGGGTGGGATATCAACCTAGATCTGTGGTTTATAGAGCACTGGGAAGTACACAGTATTCAGATTTTTTTTTTTTTATCACAGACTAGATGAATTGTGTCACTTGTTGAACTTCTCATTGCATTTTCTCAACCAGTACTGTGGCAGATAAGCTTAATTCTCTGTTGCGTGTCTTTGTGTGATGTTGGAGCCTTGCTGGAGACACTAACCAGGTACCACTGCTGGTTCCACATGGGATCATCAAACAGCTTATCCACAGGGCAATCCCTGCACTCCCCGAGGGACGCTCGCTTGCTGCGACGTTTCTCGTACTGCTGCTCTGCCCACAGCACCTACAAGAAGACAGGTGGGGACATTTGGTCTTTTAAAAATGAGACAAGGACGACAGTACCAGATGGACAAGATAACAGCTGAAAGAGACCTCTCACCCGATCATCCTCCGACAGCTTCCTGGTGATGTGGTCGGCGCTTCGTTTCATTCTGCTAGGATGATTGCGGTGTTTGAACAAGAAATGGTCTTCCAGGGCCCCAATCTGCAGAGGAGAGGGAAGACATGACATGAGACAGGCTGAATATTTTATAGGAAATGACATAATACCAGCCATCTGGTAGCCAAAGCCTGCCTCACAGGTCTAGAAACACTATTATCTCTCAACAAAAGGCTCAGTTATGGGGAAAGTAACATTAACAAACAACAATTTCCTCATCCTTACATCTCAATATCTGCCCTTTACTTTTCCTGGGATACCTGGTACGTAATTGATGAAGTGGATGGTAAATTCAAAATCAGATGAGCAGACATACCTTATCTACAGGTTTTATTTCCATTACCTTCAGAAGAAAACAAATAAAACACAAGGTGTATATGCTTTTCTGTGGATCCATTACATGGATCTTCATGGACACCAAAGCAGACACGCAAACATGTATTTCGAACTTACTTTTACAATCTAGATGAATGTAATCTAATATGAAGAAGAAGAAAGACAGCACACAGTGTGTCTCAGTATCTATGACACCTGAAAGCTCAATTAATCATCGACCGCTGCTGCTAAGAGCTACAGGTCTCACAAGAATGAATGAACGGGCCTAATAATTTTAAACTGGACCTAATGGGTTTTTTTGTGTGTGTGTGAGTAGGAGAAGACAGCATTAGTCAGTCTGACACACTGGGGAAAAACAGGGATGTACTGAGCGGAGTTAGGGGGAATGAAAACCTGAGTCCATGGTTATGGGTTATCAGAAATGTGTACACAGTGAGTCACAGATTGATTAAAATCCTCCTGTTTTAATTTAGCGGGGTACTGAAAATGCAATGTGAGCTTTTGGGCTATCATAAAAGCAATGAGTTTCCAGTCTAATGGCCTTATCAAGCAAAACAGAGTAATTGATACAACTCTTGCCTGGGTCTGGCTGTTACAACACAGTCCACAGCTTAGCATACAGTAGGCTGCAGGCTTAATTAACATCCCATGATTCATTGGCTTTTATGGTTCATGTTTGGTGTCTGTTAAATTGGATGTTTGATATTAAAATGAGATTGTATTAGAGCTTTAATGTCATGCCAAAAATCAATAATACCCATCAAAGCTGCCTGAACACACACACACACACACACCTCATTTTAGAGTGATTTGAAGCTTTAGTCTAAAGTGGTGTTTTTGCTCCAGGGCGTTGTTGGTGGTGCCTACCTGTCGGACCAGTTCGTAGTCCAGTTCTCTGGCGATCGCCCTCGCAGCGGCCAGTCCGCCCGGGATCTCCACTGCCCACTCGTTCAGGTACTGTCTGTCCCCGTAAAAAGACGCCAGCGACGGGGGAACCGCGCAGCAGAGGACGGCAAAGACACAACACATCACCGCTGGACGACATCTCACTTCCATCTCAGAGGAAATTCAACGAGATGAGAAAAAATATCTATCTCTACAGCCTATATATGCTCCCAAGAAAAGCGGCCAGAACTCCCAAGATATATATATATATATATATATATATATATAGGTATATATCTAAACGCCGTGAGGTGATGATAAAGAAATGTCCGTGTTTTCTTTTTTTAATCCTCAAGAAACAGCTGGCTGAGATGATGGAGGGAACGTGAAACTGAGCGGTATTGGTCCATCAAGGAGAGGAAATACTGGTGACTGGGAGGGCTGGCTTGTGCGCTCTCTCTCTCTCTCTCTCTCTCTCTCTCTCTCTCTCTCTGTGTGTATGTGTGAGGTGGGAGGGGGTGGAGGGGTATATTGGAGGGGGGGGGGGGGGTTTCACACGTCAAATTACGGGTGCTCTGACGTCAGTTTGGCGTCTACCTTCGGTAAGATGTGAGTTTGAGTCCCTGAAGGAGAAAGTCTAAACGGGAGGAGGAGGGGGGATCCGACTAAAAATATCCCTCTGTTTGTCCCTGAAAGAGGAGGAGGGGAGACAAAATATGATATATAAATCTATAATACAATAGATCCTATCCGATCCGATTAGAGTGGTTATACTATACTGCAGCATCTTTCTCACTGGTAATCACCGTGAGACGATCTGTATAACGCTATCAGTTGCGACTGTGCTTTTCTTCATAGGGTCATCCATTAAAGAAATCTGTCTCAATCGATAAAACATCTTCTCTGCGCTCAGGCTGTGGTCACGTCACGAGGAGGGAGGGAGAGAGAGAGAGGTTTCAGCACCGCGGACAGCTCCTCTATCACACACGAGGAGATGAGAGGATGATGAAACTGAAACCAAACGCAGGGATGTGTGCCTTAGACTAAAACAAAGCATGTTCATTAGCCGCTCTGATTGTTAATACAGATTCAAAATGCATTCAAAATGTTACTTAGATGGATGCTGCGGCAGCAGCATGTTAATGTTAAACTGTTATATAATATGTAAATCGTCACTTTACATACATTTTGGCAGTTTAAACAATAGTAATGGATCACATTTCATACACTGATGCCCTGTAGGAAAAATGTTAAAGGAGAGGTTTCATAGTTATTCAAGTCAATAGTCAGGTTCCCATATGAACACTGAAGCAGGTTTTACTCACTGTCACCGTTTCTCCTGTCCATAAAGAAAACCCCTCCCTATGGTGCTTTCAGTACACAGACCAAGGATTGTCGATTTTGTTCCCCCACTGAAATTACTCTAAGAATGGCTAGTATGAACAGGAGGAAGGATCACAGTGAGCAAAACCCATTTCACTGTTCATAAGCACCTGTCTATTGTTTTAAGACAGATTTGAATAATTGTGAACCTGTGCTTTAATCTGTTAAGTACTGGTAATTACGTCAAATGTTGAAAGTAAAAACTATATTGTATAGTAGCACAGAATGGAGCTACTCAAGTAAAACCTCAAAATTATATTCAGCTATAATACTTTTCAATACTCTTTTGATAAATGTTCACATAACTTCATAAGCTGTGCTTTTCATTACCATGAGGTTGTAGCAGCTGTAGTCATAGTTTTAGCAATGAGACACATACAACATATGTGGCTGCTCTTACACAGTATATTGAAATGGTGCCATTCAAGTCAGAGGGATTATGAGAGTCAAGTCAAATACAGCGCACGCAGGTAAGTATACCAGCTAATGATGTTTCTTGATAAAACAGATTATATTCAGTTAAATCTATTTTATTTACGCTCACTATTCATACCATCAGATATATCAGATGGATGTGACTGCATGAATACAAAAATATGGATTGTTTAGAGATGCAAAATACAATTTACAAGTGAAAGTGGCATTCAAAATACAAATATTGTAAATTGCAGGCAAAGTTCCCATATATCAGACAGCACTTCATTTTCTAATGTAAATCACCATGCTAAAAAAACTGTCCATGTACTTTGTGTGAAGTGGGAGTGATAATTGTGAGACAAAGACAATGTAACACATACAGTTTATAAAGAGGGAATCATGTAGGACTGGATGTTGTGGATCATGGTATTTGGGGACTGTTACCAAACTGACACAAAGCTCCTTTAATCTGCTCTGTGTCCTGAATGAATGCTGTTGTGTGCGAAACTGATGTTCAGAATGGATTTAAAAAGTGCAGAGTACATTCTAGTGATATTCAATTAAATAATATCAGACTTGGATTTTACAAGGGAT
The DNA here is from genome assembly GCA_033238685.1 of Lates japonicus. NCBI lineage: Eukaryota > Metazoa > Chordata > Actinopteri > Centropomidae > Lates > Lates japonicus. The sequence continues at coordinate 11,414 of BRZM01001709.1, read as the reverse complement.
GTGAATTTTCCAGCTTTAAAGCACAGTTTTTTTCCCATTAAAATGTGTTTTGTTATTTTCTTGCTTTGTCAAACAAAGTGTTTGCAGGCAGTTATTTCTGACAGCGATATTGCCACCTACTGATGGAAACAGTGGGAGGTCTGATGTCAGGTGTGTACAATGATCCAGAGATAAAGGTGTTGTACTGAAGATGTTATTTTTTTCCCCCCTCATGGACACAGTGGAGGTTGTGTAAATGCAGTTCATGCAGGACAAAGAAACGGACGCAATGATAACAACATAATCATGGCTCTTCAGTTTAATTCAGATGCACAATGTTTGTCTAAACATAGAGAGGGCTTGTTAGTCATTGTGAGTTAAACTTGTCAGAACTGATGATGACTGATACCTTTGTTCATCTGGCCATGTGCAAACAGGTCTGCACCTGATCTGCAGTATAATCCTCCTTTACCTAGCAACAGCTATTTGCTTTGACCAGAGCACTCACTCAGGAGCACAGAAACACACTGCTGAAGAGCCGCAGGAATATTAACAAGACAGTTCATTTTAAGAGATCATGGTTTTATTACAGAACACCGAATCTTTGATTTTGTTTCATTGATCCTCACTATCCTCTGTCCGTATCTCTGCTCTCTGTGGGTGTGTATCTCAGCACAGTGGCTCTGAGATCACTCATCCGGTCTTCCTTATTCCACTGAGAGAACATGCACACACAATCAGCGCACAAAACCAATACACACCAGTCACACCATGGGTTTCGTCAAATGAGGTCAGAGGTCTAACTGTGTCTTCGTCAGCTAATTATTTTTCCAGCTCCGGAGACAGACAATGGGGGAGAGCCCCTGCTTTTAGCCGCAGGATGACGCAGGTGAAGCTGAAGTGACTGGGAGCCACCTCAACGGACGGTAATTCAACCAAAATCAATTAGGTGTGACAAATGTGAAGACTTGAGCTGCACTTCCCTACTGATCTCTCAGCACTTTTATGATTCAGTTTTACATAGCTCTTTTTTGTTTTGCATCAGTTAAGATTAATAGTTAGTAAATGTTGTCCATGATGTCCTGCTGACGAGATTACTATTAACTGTCTTAATATCGTTGCATCACTTTAACTGTGTGTTCTTCCCTCACACACAGTGCCCAGGCTGTGCTTCTCTCTCTCTCTGCTACTGTCTCTACTGCAGGGTTCTGTCTCCAGAGCTGGAGAGTCTCCTGCCGCTCCCATGATCCAGCTCAACCCACAGATGCGACAACACTAAAACATTTTATTAGTATTATTGATAGTGTTAGTGCTATTACCGTACCATTGTTTGTCATTATTATTCCTTTAGCTGTAATAATAATTATTACTATTATTATTATTATTATTATTATTATTATTACTACTACTACTACTACTACTACTATTTACATTTTGACTTAGTCTGTGTATTTGCAAGGTTGTCTTTCTCCTACCCCATTCCCCCACCCCCCTCTCTTTCTGTCTAAACCCAACCGGTCGAGGCAGATGGCTGCCCACATTGAGTCCGGTTCTGCTCGAGGTTTCTGCCTCTTAAAATGAAGTTTTTCCTTGCCACAGTCGCCTAGTGCTTGCTCATGGTGGGATCTGTTGGGTTTCTCTCTGTAAATTTTATAAGATAAAGAGTATGGTCTAGACCTGCTCTATATGTACAGTGCCTCGAGATAACTTCTGTTGTGAATTGGCGCTATATAAATAAAATTTGACTTGACTTGACTTTTGGCAATTGTGTTGTGTACTGATACATTATTGTCTGGTTTTGTGTGTGTATCATATATAGTTTTTTAATACATGGTGCAAATTAAAAACATAAAGCCAACGTAAAGAAAATACATAATGTTTGCATATCAAATCATATAAAAGTATATGAAACTGAAGGATTTCCCTGTGGTCTAATATGATCATGAAACAAGTCATTGTGAAGTGAAAGAGACACATTATACCAGTGAGCAGGATCAATATATTCCCACGTCCCTAACCCGCCCTGAGAAATCTGCAGCCTGTGACACCCAGTGACAAATGATCGTCATGCCAACCCCCTCCTTCTGTCCTCTTCATTGTCACTGTGGCAAACGTGTGGAAAATCTGCACTCACACTTCTCAGTATTTGTAAAGACAGTCAAGAGTTACTATGAAATAATGAGGAGATTATAAAGCACTGATGTTGAAGTGTGTCAAAGATACATTTTATTTTTCACTTGTGATATTCAGATTGTTAAATTGATGCTGATCCAACATCAGACTGATCAAACCCACTCAATATGAAACATTATGAATTATCATGATATCATCTCTTTTCTGATTATAAATGTATTCAAAGGAAAGTCATGGTTCCAGAGGGTGAACAAAAGCAGATTAAGCACAGCAGAGTAAAAATATGTTTGGATTAAAAAACACATCAGTGTTTAATACATTTAGTAAAAGATTTCTGCTGCCAAAGTTCAAAATAGGAATAAACTTTATTTATATAGAAATTTCCAGAAGAGATACAGACACAAGTTAAAAAACAGAGCAGTGCTAAAAAAATGGATTTTGAAAAAGAAGAAATAAAACAGGTGATTATTAAATACAATGTATGTAGATACACATACAGAAATACAGATATGTTCATGTTCAGTACACAAATATGCATATGTGCTTAAATAAGTAAAACATTTAAAAATCTAATCATAACAATATTGGAACCTAATGCACTGATGCTCAGACGTGTTGATATGGTCCATTTTATTGGTGCCCGAATTCAGCCTGAACCTTGAAAGTTGCTTCTAAGTTATTTTTCTGTCTACAGCCTATTTATTGCTCTGATAGTTGTACTTTACTGACTAGTATTTTGAGTTGTAACAGTTTAGACAGATGTGTCTCTCTATCAGTCATTAAGAAGTCAGCTATCATAGTGGAAAAACGAATTAGCACAATAATAATAATAGAAGTTAATTCAGAATATAATAACTCAGTGTATGACTGTTTCAGTTGCTGAAAATATGAGTGATACTGGGGAAAAAACAGCAAAGGTTAAGAATCACTTTCATTCATTCATGTCACCAAAGCTCAGCCAACGTTGTACAAATGTCAGCTGTTATCAGAGGATGCTGTGAAAATGTCGTTCCGGTGTCGGCCAGATTGGCATCATTTTGCAGGTGATAGACTGAGGAAACAGTTTCATTGATGTGGGTGGATGTTCATAGTGTTATCAGGAAGTATGAAGGTCACATGGGTACTTTGCCACTGAAGGGCATCAGAGTGATGGACACTGTTGGCGCTCAGACATGCAAGTCATCACTTCTTCCACCCTGTATCACTAACATCAAGGCCATCTGTACTTAAAAAGAACACACACACAGATAAATGATGATGGAAAAACCTGGAATCAGATCAGACAAGAAATGCATTTCAGTGATGAATTTATTCTGTTTTTGTCTTCTTTTTGTCAACCCACAGTGATGTCTTTCCAGTTCATTTCAATGAGTTTTGTTTTTCTGACAGTTTTGTGTTTGTCTTTATGTATGTATGTATAAATGACAGAAATGTCCAACTGATGTTTAAAATTGTTCAACTAAACCTTGCATTACCAGAAGAAGAAGGAAAAAAGAAGAAGAAGAAGAAAGAGGAAGCCACACATTTGGTTAAATATGCACTGTATCACATCACTGGATCAAAATGAAACAGAAATGAAAGGTCAAGAGAGGTCAAGAGAGGTATTTATTAAAACATAAATATATCACTGCTAATAATCAGTATGGGTAAAGAAAATAAAAATTGCAGATGGTGATGGTGGCAAAGTGATAATGTATGACTTGAACAAAAATATCTGGGTAAACTGTGTGGGCTTATGACTGCAAGAAAGAACAACAGTATATTAGGCCATTGCAGAGTGAGTTTCCCTCAAAATTACTGGTTTAGACTTAGTGGATTATTTGCCCTCAGACCAGAGAGATTTACTGTTGTAAGGGATGGTAATTACACTTTTCTTCCTCCTATCCTTAACCTACCGTATGTGAATATAAATGTTATCTTTGCACTTTAGCACAGTATGTCATTGTTATCACCATCAGTATTAGTTAGCCTGGAGAGCGATTGGTAACCAAAGCGCAGACAGAAATCTGTTTGCAGTATCTACTAAAGATTAGACTGGACGTGTGACTTTAAAGACCAAACTGAGCGAAAGGGTGCTTTACTTTTTTTTCAATATCAGCAAATCACCTGTTTATTTTCTTGGATTACTGATTAATTGTTTGGAGCCTGTAAATGCCAGAAAAGTACGAAAAATGTTCATCGCAGAGCCCAGTGTGACAGAGAAAACCACCACCCTTCTCATATAGAACGACTAACATTTGCAATACTTACTTAAAAATTGACTGAATTTTATGTATTGATTATTATTGATGATCAGAATTTTTGATCAGCTACTTTGATTGATTATCTGTCATTTTAGCTTTGTACTTTATCAAAAAATCAAATCATGTCAGCTGTGAGAAACTAGTTCACTTCCTGTGAACACAGTCAATTTAAGAAGGTTTGGAACATTGTCTTTAGATATGGACCTTGCCATATCAGAGTTCAGTAGAGGTTGACCCCAGTGAAACTGTTTGACTCCTGTTGTTCAGACAGTTTTGGTTACTTTCAGATGACAATCAGTGGAATGAAAAATTAGTACCTCATCTTCAGGGGGAAATCTTTCTTCTTAAACTACCAACTGATCTCATTTGCAAAGTGATTAGTTGTATTTGAATATTATGACTCTGCCTGAAAACACAAACAGCAACAGACTGTGTTTTTGGGTTAATGCAGCCTATTTTATCAGATGCTGTTTTTCCTCCCACAGGATGCCTAACCCCCAGCTAAAAATCAGACTCATCTTTTTCCCACCAGAGAGCAGCATTGTGCTTCATAAAGGTACCAACTCACGGAGAGGAAAAGGATAACATCATTGGTGAGTCAACTCTTCCCAGAGCTTGTGGGGTGTGTCCAATCATACCAAGAAAAGAAGCCAGACTGGGAGTTCTTCTTGCGTAAAACATGTTGCATTTCTGTAACAAGCACACAAATACTTCCATATCACTGAACCTGCACTGAATAAGTCAGTCAGTGTGACTGATGTGGACCTATTTCACACTGGCCATTGTATCCTCTTATAGCTCATATGATGACATTTGTGTCAGATGTACATTTTAGTAAATTTTGTCTGGACCTGTACTGAACATCATATCAGAGAGGAGCTGATTTATTAAGTACAAGACCCTACTTGCTGCAACTCATCAACTCAACATCTTACACACACACACACACACACACACACACACACACACACACACATATATATATACACACAGATATCGTTAAAATATTTTGCCAACTACGTCCAGCCATCAAAGCCGAAAGTTTTCTCAGCGGGAGGGGCAACCTATTTTGCTCCAAGGGGGCAGATCAGTCTGTTTTTGACTCTTGATTTCCAACAGAGGACTGAGGGCGCACAGAGAGCTTATTAAGTTCACCCATACAAGTTTTAAATATGCCACATAAGAAGAGAGGACATGGTCATCATAAAAACACAAAGGAGGCAAAGGAGGTAAGTTTTCTCGTTTTATGAATCGCATGCATACGGAAACATGGGTCGTATATCTCAGGATATGTGTAAAATTGCAATAAGCTCCAAAATGGCTTGGGACAGCTCTGCAACTGTTGTCAGAAGACCGTAAAAAAGGTGACTGCAGTAGATAAATTCAAATTTTCTGTCATCCACATGGAGCAAACTGCAGTTTTCTCTTTGCATATTTTGTATGTGACATATATTTTTGCAGGAGGCTGCTGCAAAGGCAATTCTGCAGAGCGTTGCATCGATCGACCTCAGCATCATCGATCAATCAATAACTGGCCGTTGGCAATGGCAGAAAAGCTTCCCATACTCGTGTTTGCAGAGGTTTTTCGTGTCCACTTCTGTAAACCACAGAAGCATCACATCAAACTAAATTTGGCCAAACCCCCAGCAGCGCGCGGTTCAGCTGGGAACTGTCAAATAGTAGTCTATCAAGTTCCTTCTTTGGAAATGTGTGTGTGTGTCTGTGGAAATGGGAATGAGTGTGTGGTAGTGTATGTACAGGTCAGTGCTTGATTACTCTTAGGTTATGCGGAAGAGCCAGTGATCCCCGCTGGAAAAGAGATTTTTTTTTCTTCTTGTAATTTCACTGAGTCAGAAGAAGCCTGTCTGCTTCAGCACAGATATATTTGTGTGATAATCGCCTTAAGTGAGTTGGGGAGTGGCACGTACTGTTTAGGGAGGCATGAAAGTGAGAGGATCCTGCGGTGAGGGCAGGAGAGAGTGGCAGTGGTTCAGCGTGGAACATTTGATTTGAGAAGGGCAGTGTTCTCTGCTCCTGATCCCTCATGGCGTATGCAGCATACTGGATGAGTCGTGTGAGTACATCTGCTACTTTTCTTCACCTGCCCTCTCCCTTCTGTTTTAACCCTCTGGCGATACACTTTGACAACTCTTAAGTAAAGCTTGGCACCCGTAGAGACGCTACAAATGTGCTTTCATTGCAGTTAACCAGCACAACGGGTCTGAGAGTATCGAGAGCTGTGCTGAATGTTGTTTAAACTTGATATTGGTTCCAGATAACCTTTGAGTTGAAATAAATAACTGTAAGGGCTTTGCCCATATTCTGTCACACGCAGTATTTCTACATGAGGGTGTGTGATTGTTTGACCCGAGATAAGCTTCAACATGCACACACAATTAGATGTGAAAGACGCTGCAGTATCTTGTTACTGTTTCAACTCTTTTCAGTCAATGCATAACATTTTGTAATATATTATTTGAGTGGCATACAGTTATTACTGTTGCTAATACAAATACCTACATATGATTTTTTTTTTTTAAAAACCTCAACATATATTTGACCAATAAAAGCAAGAACAAACAGACTACATGACTTGTACATGAAACATTTTCCTCACTAACACAATAGGTTGAAATCACTGCATCCTGTACAGACATCCCATTGAATATAATGCCAAAAGCCTTCAAAGCCTTTGCAACTTACAATAACAAGTTATTGTGTGTGTGTGTGTGTGTCCATGCATGTGTGTTTGTGCACGTAGCAAAAAGGAGGAACCACCTCCCCACTTGATGTCCAACATAGTGTCAAGTCTTCGGCCTACTACAATCCCACTGCAGGGTCCTACTATGGCAAGGTACAGACTTCACCTCCTCCATCTGTCTCATAGACACACCCTGAAACCCGAGAAGGAAGGAATCTTCTTTTGGGCAGAATATTTGCAAGACTGATTTTAAGAAAATGTTTATTTTGGATTAAATGTGCCCAGTGACTTCCAGCTTTAAGGTCCTCCACTTCACTTTGAATAGATAAAACTGAAAGTGTAGGACTGGAAAACAGCTATATTTCAACAGATAATATCAGCTAGTCAATATTATGGAACAATATGAAATGCCTCAGTTTTCCAACCTTGGAATCACTTGATAAAGCAGATAGGACTGGTTATATATATATATATATCAAAGATTAACTTGTTTTATATAGTTTTCATTAGAAAATGTTGGAAATATTTCATAGTTTCCAGATGATAATGATAACTGATTGTATCTTGTTGGGGCTTCAAATGTGGCCACAGGTCAGGAATTTGTAACATTGCATTCCTTGCATAATGGGTGCATTTTGTTCTCAAGTAAAATGCACAGCAGTATAGGTCAGAGGGAAAGTTTGTGTTTGTCTCCCTCTACTGAGTGCAGTCATGCTTGAGCTTGCAAAAGCTGATCCCTCAGATAGGAGCTGCTTGACTGTAAACCTGCTGTCTGTGAAAGTTGTCTGTTCTCAGTCTGTTTATGAAGAGGTGAGACCCACATATCAAACGCCTGTGATTTTGTTAATTTGAGTAACTGATGACCTTGCACAATCTCATCTGCAGCTATTTATTAACCTACCATTGTGCTAAGCTGATTGAGCACTGGGAAAGCATGTGGAAAATTTGTCGTCTTGAACCCATTTGTAAGGGAGCCCAGTTCTGTCAAAAGTGATGAAAAATAAAAAGATCATGTAAATCTTTGTAATGAGAAACTTTTAACAACTTAGTATCTAAAAAATTTACCATTTCTAAGTCATAATTTTGAAAAATGTCTCATTATTTTGAGAGAGTTTGTCATTAATTTGAGAGCGCCTCTCATTATTTTAAAATCTCTCATTATAATGCCAGGATCTACAGGATCTTTTTTCAAAATCACGTTCACAGAAATAGGCTTCCATGCATTTATCGTTTCAGAAATTCTTGAGTTACTTTTATCTTGATTAGTAAAACGTTTATCCTTACGTGGAATCACGTTATCTTTACGAGGAATTCGTCTTTATCTTTTTAGAGAATGTGTGTAACTTTTTTACAAGTATTCTCATTCTCAATTTTATCACAAGAATCTTGTTGTCTGACCTGTAATGTTGTAATGATGTCAAAGTTTTACGGTTATTTATCAGCAAACTGCTGTGTAGTTGTTAATCATTCATACTTTTCCTGGCTAGCTGGTGTAGAAGCCCTGTATTCCACTCTAGGAACATAGCCCAGTGTAGGTGAGGCAGTATGTGAGGTGGTGATATGCAGAGTTTGTAGATGTCTGAAAAGCCATGGTAGAGATAGAGGTGACTGGACTATGACATGAGTCTAAATATAAAGATGAGCGCCAGTTTAGCAGAGGAGTCCAATTACATATACATAGTCATGTTCATACACTGTTTCACACTGATGACTAAATGTTGATGACAACATCTAGTATTTACTCGCTCATTTTAGTCATAATGATAATATTAGATATATTGAGCGTATCACAATCAGTTGTCACAGTCACTAGGTCCTTGGGAGGTTATAGCACAAGGCATTGCTTGTTGTTTCCCATGGTGCACCAGCTAGTTTTACAGGCTGGGTCAGTTGGCACTTCACATTGCCAAAGGTGTGTCTGTCTGGCAGGGAATGTGCCATGTGTGTGAGTTGTGTGAAAGAGTCTAAGTGTACATGTGTACCCTTGCATAATTACATGTGCACTGCAGCATGTGAAATATGCACATACAGTAGGACCATGTATGTACCTGTGCTGTACATGCTTTGTTTGTGTGTTTCATGCAGACAATGTGGGAAAAAAGATATAAAGGCAGACTTACATGACTTCATTCCATTGCTATGAACACACTGGCTGATCAGATGGAACAGCAGAGGTTTTCATAGTCTTTTACTGTGGGCCTCCCCACAGACAAAACTGAAACAATATAAAAAAAAATAAAAAATATATATATATATATATATATATATAGCATCATAAGGCACTGTCACCCTTATGATCTCCTATGATTATTCTTTATTTCTTAGTTTTATTTGGGGGATAAGCTTGCTTTAAGCTTTTGAACTACAATTCCCATCATGCTCTTGGGATTGCAAACAGGAAGTACAATTTTGCCTTGTCTGTGAGCTGTGAGCTACAGTTTGGGCCCAAACGTTTTAACTGGTATTTGTTAACATTATGGCCAACTGACACCATTAAAAATATGACAGATTAGCTCTTGGGAATTCCTGTTTATGGTGTGTCCATGGATGTACAGACAACTGTCACTGGATTACCTTGATACTTGAAAATCTGATGATTCTCAGGCAAGTAATGGAGTTGTGTGTTTTTTCTGTGATTTCTGAGCAGATTTAGATGTTAGAAAATAATATCCTCAGACAGTGGAAGTCACACTGAATGTAAAGCTGTGTTTATCATGTCTGTGTGTTTAATTATAAGAGTTGTGGAAGGCTATGATCTTTGATGCAAATTGCAGCTATATGGTGCTAAGGTTTGTTTTTAAAGTACCTTCATTGCCTCCATGAGCTGTCACAACCACTGCTGCTGCTGCTGCCACTGCTAACTGTGAAGATAAGTGTCACAAATCAGTGTGCAACACCACAATAAGTAACTTCCCTGTTATTTTTAGAACAGTATGCACCTGTCTGTTGCACCTCAAGCAGTATCTTTGCTGCATGTCTCCCTCTCTGTGCCTCACCCTCCACCCTCCCTTCAACTCTCCTTGAAGGGAATCCTTGAATACAGTATGACATTAGAATTCATAACGTGTACTTCAGCTAAATGCACAACAATTAGGAGTTTTTAATGGAATTTAATTGCCTCAATAGCTCTGTGTTATGAAAATATAAGATTGCAAATTTTCATATTTTATCAGCACAACATGTATTAGTATACATGCTGCTCCTGTCAGCTCACATTTCCACCAGGACATATAGCTTTAGTGACCATTCAGCCTGTGTGCTGCATGAATGGGAGTTTCGTGTCAGGCTGGTTTAAACATTACTTTCATATTTTGCTGAGGTGTGCTACTAAAATGCTCTTACGTGAAAGGCTTGGCTGCCAGAATGATTCCATGCAAACTTTGACTCACTCAAAGGCTGTATTGTCTGCTCACTCCACCCAAGAACTGCCCAAAGGGACGCAGAATACACCCAAGTCATAGATGAAGTAAAACCTCAGCGATAGATAGCGATAGACTGGAATTGCACTTTGCTCTTGCCTTTAAATGACATGAAAACATGAGCACAGTCATACCATGTATGTTTTCACACTGTCTTGTGTGAGCATAAGGTGTTACAAAACCTACTCCAGTCTTTCCACTTTTATAGTTTGCTGTACTTGTTGCTCAAATAAAGCTCTAAATAAAACATCTGTCTTAGAAAAAAAAGAGGGTGAGGGTTCAGAAAGCCAACACCCATGCCTTGAGCTTTATCAAATCTCTTAGTCATGTGTTCTGTGAAAAAACTCCCTACATTCCTGTTTGTTAAATACCCCTCCTTGCAGTCTCACAGTCTGTTTTGATTCATAAAATCATGATGAAATCTCCCCATTTGCCACAGATGTGTTTTTCTTTGGCTCGGTCAGTAGCTATTGATTGATAGTTAACATTTTGACTGGGTGAAAAAAGATGATGAAATAACCAGGATCTAATCAATATCACTCCCTGCTCTTATCCTTAAGAGGCTGTATTACTGTAATAAATGATCAGGATTGAAAGTTTTCAGCTCAGCCTCATCTCCCATTACAGATTGCTGATGCAGATATAATATCAAATTACAGCTGGGCCCCTCCCTTTGTTCTCACAGGCAATTAGGCAGCCAGGATAGTTGCACAAGCTGTGTTTTATTGCTGTGTGCACATCAGAAGTGTGTACATAAATATAGTACATGTATGTCTTTGTGCCTGTGTGTGCTCAAGGCCTGTATATCATCACAAATCTGGGTGTGTGCTTGCTGATAAGTAGCCCGGATAGTGTCTCAGATGAAACAATGGGTGTTCCAGAAAATAGTTCTACACATATACCCATGTATGCATATTTTTATTTATGCATGCATGCCCT
>BRZM01001708.1:0-24899 GCA_033238685.1 Lates japonicus | reverse complement strand
TGTCAGTTGTTTTCTCAAGCAGGGAACAGCCATCAACGAGCACAACACCGGGCCTACTTGAATTGCTACAAAAAACCCGAGAGGTGATATTCAGAGGTCTGGAACTAGGCCAAAGGAAAGTCAGAAAGCCTGTTCAATGTGTCCCTGTATGCCGACGACTCTCTCCTTCAGTCATCAGGGCGAGGGTGCGGGAGGTGAGGAATCGCGGTCTAGAGCCCACGGCCGTAGTGGAGGTGAAGGACGTGTTCAAGTCCTCTCTGGTCAACATTCCCAAAGAGACACAGACACTCTACTACTCGTCCTCCTGCCTGTGTCCTCCTCTGACTCCTGGGGAGGAGTACCTCATTATGGGCTATGAGAATGAGGAGACGTCCAGGTATGAGCGGCTAAAAGAAAAGCTGAGATGTCGATAGAAGTTCACTTGGTCAATAAGATTTTTAAATTTCAGTTTGATGCAGGCTTTTTTGAGTAAAGCAATCGGGGGGTTCTCAAACGAGCCTGAGTGTTGTTGAAGTTTTTTTCTCACTCATCAGCTCCTGATTGGGCTGTTTCTCTCTTCTTTGTACAACTTATAAAAACCCTAAAGGTTTTCTTTTCTCCTGACTTTGCAATGATCTACTGTGATTAATTACTTTGAAAACTGATATGATCAATCACCTGCTGAGTTGGATCAGAAAGATCCTAATGATTTCTTTACATCCATGTATTTACTTGATGACAGTTAAAACTCCAGAACCACTGCTCATTTTCCCTGAAGCTGCAGAATCCTAATCTCATTTTTCACAAAACTGTGAATATTTCTTCTGCTTCTGACGTTATCAGAGTTCGTAGTATAAACCTCACTCTGTCTTTTTGGTTGCAGGTTGCTTCTGATTGACCGCTCCATTGCTCAGAGGTGGAAGGATAAAATGGACAAGAAGGTCAAGGTACGATTCACATTCAAATGCACACGAACAGACAGCAGCAGTTTTTATTCCAAAACAAATCAGTGCCAACTGGTCTCAGAGCAGCAGCTCCTCTTATTCTCTATGTAAACACATGTACAGTGATACAGGTGGAGGCTTTTTAAAGTTAATACTGAACTGTGTTACCATGTTGCACCAGCTTAATGTAGCGTCCTTACACTGACTTCATTTCCACTTCCTGTTTGTCTTTTCTCTCTGTCCAGAAATGGGATCTCAGCATGAAAAGGGGAGGCGGAGGACCTCCACGCCAGAATCGCCACTGAGATCTGACTGTGTGTGTGTGCACGTGTGTGTGTGTGCGTGTGTGTGTGCGTGCGCATGTGTGTGTGTGTGTAGATATTGCACTATCACAGGCTGTTGTAGCTGAATGTAGTTCATCTCTTCATTTGTCAGACTGGAGTCTGATTTTTGTCATTTATTTTCTTTGCACAAACATTATTTAGTGTGCGTTTTAGTGTGCGTTTGTCGATGTGTACAAGTGTATGTGTTTGTATGTATGTGCATGTGTGAAGTGCGTGCGTGTGTGTGTCTGTGTGTACACCTAAAGCACTCAATAAAGACAAAGAGAGGGGGTGGAGCTTCTGAGCTGTACTAAATCTACGCACAGCCATACAGTCTGTACGTGACACTTTTTTGGAACAAATTTCTTTTCAGTGGCAGCCATGTTGGCTCCACACCTCCTCTCCATGGTCACAGTCTTTAATAATCCTGGATGTTGGCCATGTTACCATGGCAGTGGGATGGAGGACATTTAAATGATATGAAAGCCATTTGGACTTGGACATTTGGACTATGATAGGTCTGTAACCATGACCTGAACTTTACTGAACTCTGCATAAAGGAAGGAAAGAAGATTATTCATGCTTTGTTCATACAGCAGCAGCAGCAACAACAACAACCAGAGCAACAAGAGCAACAGCAGCTGCAACAAGAGCAGCAGAGACTTGACTTGTTCAGTATTGTGTGATCCAGCCATGGATGGATTACTGGATGGACCTACTGAAGAAGAAGAAGAAACTATTAACATTTCTTTTGGGAAGCTCGATCATACAAATACAAGACAATAAAGACATGCATAACTACGATTATAAAGAGACAAAGAGACAAAAATTCCAACAAAGAGATGCAAAACTACCACAAAGAGACTCGAAACTACCACAAAGAAAGAGATAAACAATGACAATAAAGATGCAAAAAATTACCACAAAGAGACACAAAACAACTAAAGAGACACATTACATGACTACAAAGATGCACAAAACTACCACAAAGAGACACTGTGTCTTCTTGAATGTGGATGTGCTCCTATGTAGGTTTTTTAGATGTCTGTGCCCAGGGGTCTGTTGTCTCAAAATCTGTCCATGGATATGTGTCATGACAACAGGAAACGACAAATATCCGTGTTACAAACTGTTTGCTCACATCATCATTTGTTGGTTAAGGTCTACATGTCAGGAGCTTGGAGTGTGCCACTTCATGTCTTTGAATTAAATTAATCATGAAATGGAAAATGTAAATTTACAGAGCAGGAAACAATATAATGTGAGATGGAATATGATGTGCAGATATTTTAGTAAACTGAAAAACAAAAACGAACATTTTAAAAGCCTTCTAAAATTCAGTTTGTCATTTAATTGATAAACTATTAACTGATTAAACTCGCTAAATGAGTTTTTTAAAGCATAATTTAAAATGGCACACTCCAGACTCCATACATGTATATATATATATATATATATGAAACTGTAATAATTGTTATTATAATATCTAGTTTTATAATGGAAGTTGGGGATGTTGCTGACACAAATCAGCTCTGGTCACATGTGAATTACAACATAAACCAGAGGAAACAGTTTTCAGATTGTCTTTGATGGGTTTCACTAATGGCTGAACAAGCATTCATTTATCTCTCCACCCACTCAAGTGTCATTGTAAAATCATCAGAATGCATGTCGATCAATCACCGAAGTTTATTAGAACTGATCTTTTGTTCACTTTTACAGCTGCAATGATTAATCAATTACACAGTCAACAGAAAAATAATTGACTAATCATTTAAGTCATTTTTGAAGTAAACATTCATTTGTGAGGATTTGCTAAATTAGATAATTGATCATTGCAGCCCTACTCACTGTAATCAGTTTGAATCTTTAAATTTTTTTCTACTTGGCCAAGTTCAGGTCATGTGACAGTATTATGTTCTCTGATGATCTGAGGAAAGTGAAAGATGTTGAACCGTTACTAAAACACGCTGCTTGTTTGATTGATGTGAGGGGTGTGGTGGGGGTGGAAAGCTGGAAAGGTATGGTCACATTACACTTCTGTCTGTCTCCTGTTTGACCTCAGAGCTCAGAGTTGACCTTTGTTTAACTTAGATTTGGCAGATTTGGACGGTCAGCCGACAGAAACACAGATAACACTGTGTTTGGCAATAAAATTATTCTAGTGTCATCGCCATGATTAGTACAACTCTGATCAGTATTTATATGTTACCTGCATCATAAATGTGCCATCCCGTCTTTATTGTGAAACAAGGGCACAGTAACTTTGATAAACAGAGGACTAATGTGACTGTACCTGTGTCTGAGCCTGCATTTCATCGTTGAATGTGAAGACCCACTGGAAGCAAGAAAAAATCCTGCGACACCTTTGTTGTCTGACACTTACACGTCTGCGAGCATTGTGTAAATACACCGATGAGCCAAAACACTATGACCACCCCTGGCTAATATGCTGTTGGTCCTCAGTGTGCTGCCAGAACAGCCCCAAACCTGCCATGGCATGGCCTCTACAAGACCCCTGAAGGTGCCCTGTGGTACCTGGTACTAAGACCTTTGAGTCCTGTAGGTTCCGAGGAGGAGCTGCCAGGGATCAGACTTATTCCAGCACATCCCCCAAAACCCTGCTTTGGGTTCGTGGTCTCCTTGGACCTCTGTTGGTGGGTACTCACCACTGCTGACTGGGAGCACCCATTACCCAGTCATCTGGACGCAACAGTTTGTTGACTATGAGAAACGAGTGTTCACTGCACCACTGTTACGAGACAATCAGTATTATCTGCTTCATCTTCGAGTGGTCATAATGTTTTAGCTCATCTGCATATGCAGCCTAACAACCGGACAATTTACAAGACTTGCCTCCAAAACAAACTTTCTTAGTTGCTCTTTGTCTTTGCGCCGGCATCAAACAAACAAGAAAAACAGTTTGAGTTGAATTGAGAATAATAACTCTGAGTGTTCCTTTTCTTTTCTTTGTCAGTGGGATGTGGAAGCACAGTTTCCCTTATTTGCGTTTTTTAAACCTTCCTTTTTTCTTGTGTCGTGGGTCAGTCCAGCTTCTCTGAGGAACAGTAGGAATTTATTACGGGACGTGATTCACTTGCATCCCATAGGAAATGAACCAGAGTCATTGCACTGCAGCCAGATGGTCTTCACCCTCACGAATGAGCTTCTGAGAACTGTCCATCAGACTCTGCAGGAAAAGCACAGGTGTCACTGATAACATTAACGATGGCTCTGTTGTAGTCTAGCATGCGCAACACCAGGACCCTGAAACTGAAGCAACTAAATTCAGTCATCATTGGTTTTATAATTTACACCTGTGCTTTACCTACAGTGACGTGTCAAAAAGGCTTTATAACGAGTCCTTTTTCATTTCATTAACGACTTGCAGACTGGGGCCCCTGCTGTCTGAACACAGCCTCTGATAAACAAACAGTACTCTCATTATCGCACAGTATCTCTGTTCATGTAAACACACTAACACTCAATACTACACTACTTTAATCAGTAAACTGTACTAACACTCTGATATTTTGCGCTCTGGACTTCACAGCCGTTTGAACCATTAAACATGAATTTAGACAACGTGTTCAAAGTGGGTTCATGTTGTTCTTTTGTGTGTTTGTATAGACGTGGTACCACTCTCAGAGCTAAATGTAATTTTTTTTACTGGTAAGAAAGTCTTGCCTCCATTTTCCATCCATCCATCAAGTATTGTTTTCTGGACTGGGTTGCACCAGATATTTGTAAATCCATTTCTAAGTTTGTGAGTACAGTCCTTCAGAAGTTTGGCAGGGATACACTAGAAATGTGTTTTCTGACCACACTGGAGAAATATTTATACCTCCTCTGAACAGGGGTGGTGGTTCGGTATCATTTCAGTTCAGGGATAACGGTGCATATTTTAAGGCACTCTTCCCCGGGAGACCTTCATAGTGTTGGCCTCAGTCGTTCAGAGGAAAAGTTTAGAAGCTGTCCGACCATGTGGCAAGCAGTTCTGACGGAGCATACTGCCCCCTTTAGTAACAACTTGCCCATTTCAAACTACATGACTTACTAAACTGGGTTGTACCAATAAGAATTAAAGGCTTTTTTATGTATGAATAGTCTGTTAGGAAACATCTGGTCATTCAGAAGCAACTAGAGATCACTATATCAAAAGTAACCCCACACCCACCCTCCACCCCCCACTGTCCCAGAGCCCAACCTCAGCAGGTGATTGGTTGACATTGGAGGGTCGTCAGCTGATGCACTTCACCTGGGTCTTCCACACTATAAAAGCTGGCCCACATGCTCACCTGCTCTTTTCTTCCAACTGCTGACATCCACTTTGTATCATCATCTTTTGTTTCTGCACATACAAACCAACACCTCCACAGCCCTCACATGCCACTGCCTAAGCAAGAACAAGTTTGTGTGGTGCAACCTGTTGTTATTCAGTGATAAAATAAATCTCCACTGAGTAAACACTAAGAAGTTCTGAGGAGATGGTGCAAACTTGACAGAGCAACAACCCGGTGAAATCTTTATAAACTAGTTTAAATGTTTGATGTGAAGTGAATCTAAATATAGGCTGAAATAGACCGACATAATATCAAAGTAGAAAAGTTGAACCCTCAGACCTTCAGTGTTTCTCACTGATGGGAGTAAAGTTTGTTTAACAAAACTGAGGAGCAGCATGAAACACGGCCAGCATGTAGTGTGTGTGTGTGTGTGTGTGTGTGTGTGTGTGTGTAGGCGTGCTTCCAGTAGTTCCTGGCTACTAATTTCCAGCAGTGTTTTCTCAGCTGCAGTTTCCATGAGAGAGAAGAGAAAATGTTTTCATGGATTTACTGCTATTACGCCTCCTTATCCTCCTCCGCTCTCCTCCTCTCCACTCCTCTCCTCTCCTCCACGTTGACTTCAGCTGACTGCCTGACTGAAAACACACCTGGTGTTGGTAAAAGGTGTAGTCTGTTTCTTGAGGCTGAGTGGCTCTATTCATGTTCCTGAGTGCTGACACAGCACACAGTCACGCACAGAATATTTTCATCCTGAGTGACCTCGTTGAAAACAGTTGAAGCTGCATTAGGTGAGTTTGCGACACTAGAGGGCAGAAAGTAGACAAACACGGGTAGAAGTCTCCATGAGTTCACAAGGCTAACACGTTAGCAAGACATACATAAAAAAGGAGCAGCAGAGAAGCATGGTCATCCACTTTGTGTTTACTAGAGTGTCAAGTCAATATCCTCCTCTATTTTCTGGTGTTTTGGTCATGGTTTGATCCAATATTCCACCAATGTTTGAGGCCTAGTTTGCTCTAATATTTCCTGCTGTTTCAGCTCTGGCTTGGATCAATATTCTAGTTTGGCCCAAAATTCTGTTAGAATGTTAGATTAGTACTGGTTTGATCCAGTGTTCACTGGAGCTTTATTCCTGCTTTGGTCCAGTATTTGCTGATGTTTTAGTCCCTTTGGTGTTTTAGCCCTGGTTCAGTCCAGTATTATCTAGTGTTTTAGCCCTGGTTTGGTAGAACAGTCGTTGGTGTTTGAGGCCTCGGCCAATATTCTCTGTTGGTTTAGCTCTGGTTTGATCCAGTATTCAGGCGTCCTTTATCCCTGCTTTGATTTTTATCCCTTTCTCATTTTATCCCTGGTTCAGTCCAGTATTATCCAGTGTTTTAGCCCTGGTTTGGGTTAGTATTTGCCAGCATTAAGTCCATGTTTCATCCAACATTCACTGGTATATGTCAGTCTTCTGTTTCTTGGTGTGTTAGCCTCCAATATGGTGATTTAGCCCCTGCTTAGTCTTGTATTCACTGGTGTTTTAGTTGTTAGGAGAAACTGTGTTGTTTATTAATTTCTGCTGCTGTTGTTAGGCACTAGAATCGAATGGTTAAAAACAAATACGCAGATCCAATTTGATACGAGTTTCTTTGGTTAATCAGTGCACAACAGAGAGTTATTTTAATCTGACATCATCATCCAAACACACACGCACACATGACTACCAGGTTGGTTCCCACAATACCTCAGCGAGTGTTTGTCCAACTTGCTGCTCCATTTCACATCATGAAACAATAGAACGCACACACACAGTAAGTGGTTCCAGTGGTTTATGGAGCAGTGCTGCGTCAATGCTGACCTCCAACTGCCCACAAAACACAGAGAGGGTGAGAAGGAGGGAGTGATATACAGAAAAATGTCCTGCTTTAATAATACTCAGAGGTGGAAAGTGCCTAAGGTCATTTAGTTAATCACAGTACTAGAATACATTTTTACACGGTGGTCTTTACATGGAGTATTTCCACTTTGTGAGGCTTTCTACTTCTTACTCCATTACGTTTGTCTGATGGCTGTGCTTTAAACTTGAATTTCAGATATGGAGTTTAAACTGTCAAACAGTATAATCCAGTAAGTTTTCCCACAGTGGTATAACAGAGGTAGATAAACAAAATGATTCAACTAGTCTCCTTATTTCCATACAAAGATTTGTAAGTTTGTAAGTAGTTTGTTCGAGGGTGGCAATGTGGCAGGTGGTCGGTCTATAACTTTGGTCCAGACTGAAATATCTCAACAAATATTGGATGGACTGCTGTGAAATTATGTTCAGACATTCATTTGTCACCTGAAGATGAACCCTACTGACTTTGATGATCCCCTGACTTTTCCTCCAGCACCTTCACCTTCACGCTGACAGTTTTGGTTTTACATTAAATGTCTAGACAACTATTGTACAGTCATGAAATTTGATACACATATGCATGGTACCAAGAGGATGAATCCTGAGTATGAGCTTGCTGATCCTCTGTCTTTTCATCTAGCACAGTAATACCTGCAAAACTAATGGCATCACTTCCATGTTTTATGCTAAACTGCAAATGCAAACAGGCAGATGTTAGCATTTAGCTCAAAGCACAGCTGTGCCTTTAAGTACAGCCACACAGAGCAGCTAGCATGAATCTAGACTGTTTAAAACTATGCAGCTGCATCATAGTTGCAAGGTATTTACACAGAACCTGCCAATTTACTTGCTGTGTTGATTTTTCAGAAATTGGCATTTGACCAGTTTTAAAATGCCTGCACTCCTGCACTCTCACTCTTTTTCACTGGAAAGTATGTTAAGTATGCTGTGTGGAAATATGTCGATTTTGACCCAAGCAAAAAGAAAAAACCTATTTCTTTCTAGGTAAACAGAGGTCATATGTAGAATCACAAAATTACCTTCAAAGACACAGCCCACAGCTGGGTAACAGGTAAAGAGTAACGATTAAAGTTTACCCCTAAGGTTTACGTAGGGAACACTCTAAGTGCTAAGGTGGGGTTACAACCATTGCTGACCAGATGCATAAACATAAAATGAAACAGAACACAAAGATGTGAACTGGTCATCTTGGGCTTGGTGTGCATTGTTCCTGTGCAAAAGTACACTTTCTTTCATTTATCAGAAACTCAGTTTGAACTCAGTGTGAAGCAGCTTTCAGTCCAGTCTGTTGCTGGCCTTGAACTCTTCAGAACTTTTTCAAACCAGTACCAGACTCTGTAAGCTGGGTTTACTCTGTGTTGTATCTGCTGCTTCAACAACTGGTACGTTTTCTTCTGTCCATAGGAATTGTGCAATGAACACATTTAAGTGTTGACAGCACTTGAAACTTGCTTCTGCTCCTTCTGCATTCTGACTGTTTCTCAGTGTTACAGCTGAGACTGTTCAGGTTCTCCCTGTTTCCCAAAGGAGCGGCTGAATAGAGGAGACGCAGTGACACCTGCTGGTTAAAGTGGAAACACACGATTATATAAACCGTTAGGAAGCTTACACTACTCCCACCCTGTCTTGACTAGAGCTGTGTATCAGCAGCAGTTAAGTTTTTGTCTTGCCTTTCAGGAATTTGTTATTTATTTTTATTAATCATAGTCGGTGTATGAATCCATTCTGGTTTAGCTCCTGTCTCCTGCAGTGTGTCAACACTGACACCTGCTGGTCAAACTGAGAATAGTGTAGAAAAGTTAATTGATTCCTGCCAATCATGTTTTAAAAGTTGCTGTACAGTGCAGTGCAAAGGTAAAATGATATCTTCTCTCTCTCCCTCATTGAAAAATCTAATATCTTTGAATATATAGTCTGTTTTGTTTGTTGAACCATCTGTGCTCTTGTGCATCCAGGTGTTTAACAAAGAGAAACAGATGAATGTGGATTAAAGGAGAAAATGAGCAGCAGATTAATTAATATTTAAAATAATTGTTGTTGTCATTCCGCACAGTGAAGACACTCAAGAGAAGCAACAATAAGAAACACATTTTTTAAACAGAGGAAAACTTCACTCTTAAGCCAAACTGCTCAGGGACATTTTGTACCATTAGGTTTATACTTTTCTATTTAATTAATCATATAAAATGTTTTTAAAGAGGTTTTCTGCAGGGTTCATTAAGCACATTTAATACATTTTAAGATCTTTTTCATATCGCATATAATTTCATAGTCACACTGTCCAAAATGTGATGGGAAACAAGTAAAATATGCTTATTATTATTCATATCATACTTTTATCAGGACCTCCCACCAATATATAACAATAATTCTGAATTATGTGAGATTAAATCAGTGCAACTTGGACCCTGATAAGTGTCATGACATGAATGAATGGTTTAAACAGTTAAAAACTCATTAGTTTAGTCTTTGTAAAATATCAGCACTTTTACATTATGAAGCGATGATCCTCTTCTTAGCTTCTGTCGCAGCAGTAGTGACACTGTTTAAATGCAAATCCACAAAAAACTTTTGAGGACTTGGAATTAAATTAAATTAAGTTACTAACATACACTTTCATTTAGAGGATACAGAGACTAAGGCTTAACACATATAATGATGATATAAGATTAATTCCTTATGTAGCCTCTACATAGCTTAAGAGCTTTTTCATCATCAGTTAGTCTGCTGTTATTTTCTCCATTAATCATTTGGTATAAAAACATCAGGAAATAGAAAGAAATGCCTCTTAGAGCCCAAAGTAGCATCAGGATACATTTTGTTTTGTCGCAGCCAAAAACCCCCAAATATTCAATTTACAATATAAAACCAGCAAATCCTCTCATTTCAGAAGCTGGAGCCAGAGAATGTTTGGACCATTTTTGGTTAAACAGTCAGACAGATGTGAAAACAGCTGCCCATCACTTGTATAAACTCTGACTCCTGAGATCTGCTCAGATCTGTAACAAAGGCTGATTAAAAACTGAAGTTAAAGTTGAGGTTTTTTTAACCGAAACACACCTTTTATTGTGAAGGTCCAACAGTTTCCACATGAACAATAAAATACAACACTGTATCAACATCTGGCTGAGTGTGTGTGTGTGTGTGTGTGTGTGTGTGTGTGTGTAACATGTCCAGTATACAGTGTCCCACAGTTTTACTTCATAGAGTAAATACAAACAATGGAGACAAACTAAAAACAAATAAAAACAAGGCAGAAGTGTTCTCAGTACATTCAGCACAGCAGGTAACAGTCAGTGTCCGTCTGTCTGTCTGTGTTACAGCTGTGTTCTTATAAAGGAGTGTTTGTTGACTGATCATTACACTGGACCAATCAAATCCACTTCTGTCCCCTCCCTGACCCATGATATTGCTGGTCTTTCCTCTGGCACAACCCTGAGACCATCAGAGCTCGTCCTGCGCAGAAAAAGACACACGTCAGATTCTTTTTTCTTCTCCAGACAGTTTGAGTTTGAATCTGACATAAACGGACATTTACCTTTGGTTTGCTGTGTAACTGTGGCAACAGTAACTGTAGTCGCTGTCTGATGGTGTCAGCAATCACGTTAGCATCCCGGCTGTTGATGGGTTCCCCGCTGTGTTCATACTGTCAACACAAACACATCTAGTTTCACAGGTTTACCAGTGCAGGGACAATACAGCATGGAAGACAGCTGACAAAGACGTTTTCTAAGATTCGGTTTGATGTTGCTAAGGGGCTGATTCTGTGTTTTGTAGCTGTCCGTCTCATGTTGTTGTTGATAACAAACAGGTCAAGTTTGTGCTGGTGAAACTCTTTATTTGTCAGTGCTGCTGTGCGTGCGTGTCCTCACCCTCCTTCTTCCCAGGTACGGGTAAAATCTGACAGTTGGGTAGGCGGTGATTCCAGCTGATTGACAGGTCTGATAATGAGCCTGACAGTCCACCTTTCCTGCCCGAATCTCCCCTTTAACGATCTGTCAATCACACAAAGAACGTCCTCATTACAGCCTCAACCACACAGAGAGATCCTCTCCTCTAAGAACATGTTAATTTATGTTTCATGTCAGAGCCTGGAGCAGCTGCAGGAGTCCGGCTTTGGTTTGTCTGCTGTGTCTCCTGGGCTGCGACTGACAGGAACTACACAACAAAAGCTACTGCATAAAAAAATTATTCAGAAAATAAAGAAAAAGGGTCTCACCCGAGCAAGGACCTCAAACTCTGGGGCAAAGTGTTGACAGGGTCCACACCAGGGGGCGTAAAAATCCACAACCCAGTGATCCTGGCCCGACAGAACCAGAGACTGGAAGGACTCTGGAGTCAGATCCACCGACGCTCTGGGTAAAGAACTGTACACATATCATGTTAACACAACTAGACGCCCACAGTAAAGGACTCCACATGAACTCATGAACATGAAGAGAGGAGGGCAGAGAGAGAGAGAGAGAGAGAAAGAATTTCAATTTCAGAGAGAAAGAGACTGAAAATAGAAAAAAGAGACAGACACAGAGCAGAAAGAAAATAAAAAATTGTGTCTCACCTCAGAGCCCATGTTCTCAGTGAATGAGCGTCTCTGTGCCAACCGTTATAACTCCTGCAGACACACACAGATCAATAGGAAAACCTGATCAACAAGCAAACTGAACAAGACAGGAACTCATTGATGTTAACATTCAGAGGGACCTAACACAGTCAGATTTATCATTCTATCTGGTTTATTTTTGTCGGCAAACAGCTCATCTACACATTCAGTAGATAAGAAGCGACGTAAGGATGAATCTAAGTCCAGTATTCCCTCTCTTAGCTCTGTGTTTGGTCTCCACCAGCTCCTGAGGGAAATCTCTGACTGTGTAGCTGCTCTGCGTTCACCAGCTGGGATCTAACTGTGTGTGTCTGCTGTGCCTCTCAGTGCTGAGCAGGTTATGTACAGTGGTATTTTGAGCTGCCTGCTGCAGCCAAAAACATCGTTATGACAGACAGTGAGCTAAAAGATGCTAAAAATCTCCACAGAGCTGAGAGATGATAAGACTCTGCACACAACCAGAGATTCGTCCCTGACAGCTGTCTCATGTGCTCCAATACAGACTGAATGCATGTATTTACCAAGGCGAAATATGTCGATGTACAGACATGAAACTGACATCCATCTTCTCATCTGACTCTATGTAAACGACCTTCCCAGTGTGTAACAATGTGTGCAGTATGTGAAGCAGTTTCTGTGCATAAGAATGAGTGTTTTAAAGTGCGGGGCGTACATGAAGCGATCTGGCTGCCGGGCGTTGCTGGGGTACAGTCGGACTTCAGGGTACGCCCTCACACCCTGACTCTGACAGAACGTCTGAAACCGCTGACAGTCAACTGAACCGACCAGGATCTGACCCGACAGCATCTGTATGGTGAGAGAGACGGAGAGTAACACAGGTTACACAGGCTGCACTGATCTCCAGCAGAAGGAAATATATAAACCTTCTGTCGACAAACTGCATGTCTTCTGGGTGAACAGTGCTGAGTCCAGTTGGCTCCTCTCAGTGGGGAGTGTATGCACTGCTTGTGTACGGTGTGATATTATGTGTCGTACCCTGGCCATACGTCGCCACTCTGGCATCAGAGCCTGACAGGGACCACACCAGGGAGCGTAGAAATCCACTGCCCAGATCTGCCCTTCAGCTCGACCTGCAACACCAACAAAGGAGGAGAAGAGAGGATCCAAGTGGTCAGAAGAGGAGCTGGACCTTAGGCTACAAGAGTTTACCAGCTGCACTGCAGTCTGAATATTTAAATTCTGAACATCCTCCCTTCCTGTGTTTGAGCTGTGTTTTAAACAGTGCAGACAAGTGAGCAACTGGAGGGGAAAGGGGACTTTTAGAGACTGTGGTGATGCTTTTAAAGAACACTAACCCTTGTAACTGTTAAGTGATAACAGAGCTGTTTGGTGATGAACTACACAGCACCGTACAAACTGCATGTATTTATACATTTATCTTGTGCTGGTCTAAACAGTGAGTACCAGGACTACCTATCATCTACTGTCGGGACTGGTTTTACCTTTAACTCTCTCTGCGAAGCTGGCAGGATCCAGGACCACCACAGATGGATTGACTAGATCCTGCAGAGACAGACAGGAGGTTGGTTGAAACCACTCTTGTTTGCCACATGTTTTCTAGGAATAGTGTGTATCGTGTAGTATCAGGATGAGGCAGTACCTGTATGAACTCCAGGATGCCGTCCGCTGAATGCTGTCCTTCATATTCATGCACAGAGGAACCGTTAAAGATCACTGTGGTGGGGTACGCCTGAATATTATACTGAGACACAGAAAGAAAAAGTTATCATCGCGTCTCCATCTCATAATTATACGTATGCAGTTCTTCTATGTGCAGCATGTGTTCACCATAGAGCAGAGGTTGTGGTGGATGGTACAGTCCAGAGTGCCAAACTTCATCTGTCCAGCCAACTGGATGGAAGCTTTTCTCAGCTCAGGCAGTAAAGCTCGGCATGGAGGACACCACTGCACACAGAAATCAAACACAAAGTGATGTCTAACCAGGTCAAGTCAGGAGAATAGGGTTTTTTTAAACAGGAGCTTTACGCTTGTGGGCACATTCAGCATTAAACACTCTGACTGGGTAGTTATTTTCTCCTGTTGGCACTTCACTGGCACGTGACAGAGCAGTTTGTCTCCTGACTCTCCATTGTTTGTTTTTTATTTGTTTTTGTCTCAGTCCCAGTAGCTTGTTAAAAGTGATGTGATATTAAATGGTGAAGCCATAAACTGTAGTGATCAGCTTTTCTTTCACACAGCTCAGCTGGAGTAGAAAACCACTACAAATCCATTTCCAGAGACAGTTCAAACAAGTGTGACAACTTCTGAGTCTTGAATGTGATTTACAAATGGAGTCATGGTGGGCAGTGCCAGGATGTTACTCCAGAGACTGAATGGAAATGTTGGTGTATCAATAAAAAGAAAGTGCAACAACAGAAACAGACTTAGTAAATAAATGCTGCTGATCTGTGTGGAAGTGATGAGGAGACGTTAACACAGAGATTTCTATCATGTTTTCCATCATCTGAGCTTTGACTGGAGCTCTTTTAATGACCTCATCTCGTCGTGTCCTTTTCTTCTGCAGTGGTTTAATGGCACTGACCGGAGAATCAGCTCCATCAGCTGTTTATCTTGATACACTCAGCTCCTTCATTTGGATGGAAACCTGACTCAGAACATCCCGTTCTGACTCCCTCGTCTCTCACAAACCTGAGGCTTAAACATTAAGCACTTCCAATAATTTACGTACTCAGCTCCAGTCAAACAGTGATTTTCTGCCGTCGCTACATTGGTTCGTTTCTGCCTGCCTCTCAGTGTCTGTCTCCCTATCTCTGACTGTTTGTGTTGTAGGTGCAGCTCCATCACCAGCCCTGAAGGTAAACAGGGAGTCAGACAGGCTGGGTCATTAAGCAGCAAAGTGTGAAATATACAACAATCAGAAGTGAAGTCAAGCTTATCAGTGCTGACGTGGCACCTTCTACCTGCTCACTTATGATAGGGAAGATGCTATGTGAGACATTATTTTCTGTTCCTCTGCTTCCTTGCTGAAGAGAGTCTAAAACACACCGTTTGTGTCAGTGTATCTCAGGCTGATTGCTGAGCAGGAGATGGATCGCTAACACATCACTGGCTAAGTTTTGTCTTGTCAAACACTAGTTCTGTTATTGAGATCAGGCTTTTCTCTAAAGTTAAGTAAAGTAGTTAAAGTAGTTGGCTACAAACCGGAGCAAAGAAGTCGACCAGCCAGGGCTCCTTTCTGTCTGAGGGGAAGTTGTCGGGTCTCAGAGTCGTCACATGAGCGCGAACACTGTCCCTCGCAAACCCCACAATGTTGTACAACACATCTTTACCTACAGAGAGAAACGGGTTAGACAGACAGAGGGGGAAGAGACGGACAGGTGAACTCAGGCAGCTATTTTTCATTAAAGTTATGTTTTTAACCAAAGAAATCCCTGATTCTGTGTTGTCAAATATTAATATTTTCTGTTTCTTCTGTGATAAAAACTGAATTATATTTGGGTTTTGAATCAAAACAAAACATCTGAAGAGGTCACCTTGGGCTTTGGGGAACTGTATTGGGCATTTTATACTGTTTTCTGACATTTTATGGACCAAACAATCAGTTGATTAATCAACAAAATAACTGACCAATCAGTCAATAATCAAAATAATTGTTGGCTATAGCCCTGAAGAAAACATGTCCACATCTCGACAGCAGAACAATTTCTCATTGACCGCAATTTCTCATTGATACAACATGATGGCAGTTGTGCAGGTACTACTGCAGTCTGTAGTACTGACCGTGGTGGATCTCAAAGTCGTGGATTCCCAGTCCTTTGAAAACAGCCACACAGGGTTTGTGGATGTAGAGAGACTGACACAACTCTGAGTCTGCTATACAGTCTACTCTGCCAACCTGAGGAGACAGACAGACAGTCAGCCACACAGACAGGCAGACAGACAGAGACATGCAGAAAGACAGACAGGTACCTGTATGTGGTCATTTCTGAGGAAAGCTTGTAGCTTCTTGTACTCATTGGAGGCAGTGCCTCTGTCTCCAAACGTAAAACTGACCAACCAGCGATGACGGGCCAGCTTCCTCTGGAAACAGAAAGTTACACATCATCAAAAGCTCTCACAGTTTTAACATGTGTTGTATGTTAATCTGCACCTAAAAGCTGCTGTGTAGTGTGTGTACCTGGAAGCTGTCACTGGTCAGCAGCTCCAGGTCCGGCAGATGGTTGATGACCTGACTGTAAATCTCTTTACTGTCCAGAGTATTCAGCCACTGAAACACATACAGGGAGTCAGTACTGCAGTACTACAAACAGTATTGCTACAGACAGTACTACAGTACAGACAGTAATGTGTCCTGTCTCTTACCAGTACACTGTCTTGTTGATCCAGAGAACTTCCAGGTGGGAACAGAGCAGTCGCTCCACTGGTCACCTGAAACAAAGCAGGGGGATTCCATTACTAGTAAATGATATACCATTACTGCTAAAACTACTGCTGTTGTTACAACTACTGTTACTGCAGGACACTTTTTCTCTCCAGAAAATGAGTCTAAAAGCAGTTCAGAGCAGCTGAGGGCAGAGGTTTGTTAAGAAAAATATGCTGCTCTGCAGATGATACTCTGATTTATCTTCCAAATAACTAGTGTTTTTTTTCCATGAACAGTACCATATAAGTATCTTTCAGTAGTAGTATTAGTAGTACAGCAGTATTGCCAAGCCTTACCTGGAAACTGGCACAGAGCTGTTCCTGTGTGGTGCAGTCCATCCATCCCACTTTAACCAGACCATCCTGCAGACACAAGCAACACAGGTGGGTGAGTTTAACCAGTGGGACCAGTAGGATTTATTCAGTCAGTAAAACTACTAATACAACAGGCTGGCTCATTATTTTATACCTGGACAGAGCCAGGCTAGCTGTTTCCCCTTTTTTCCAACATGGAAAGACGATATAACTTGAGACCTCCAACATGGAGGTTCAGCCTCTTCTGTCTGTGGGTCACATACAGTTCACTCTGCACACCACACCACAAGACTCTAAAGATGGTGTATTATCTAACCTGCGTTACCACATGTCACAGTAGATACAAATAGAAATCTTTAAAGTCAATGTAAAGCAGCAATGCTAATGCATTCTGAGTTAGTCACACCACAGAAACTGTGTTATTGTCCGCCCAGCTAATTTTGAATGGTTAAAAGAATCTGTAAATATATAAAATTAGGTTTCAAAATCATGAAAAAATTAGGAGCTCTCTCTGCTCTGAGACGCTGAGGGCATGTCTGCTGAAGGCGCTGAAACCACGCCCCCTCTAACGCTGCAGCACGGTGACCATTAGCACCCCGTTAACACCACAACCTGAAAAACAGACACTAGCAGCCTTGGAGTTGTGCACACGTTCATGTTTGAGCCACCAGAACCAGAGTCAAGCTGAGAGTCTGAGGACTGATCGACGCCCTGTGTGGCTGGGGAAACCCTACGATTATATCATTACTGTGCTCTCACCAACATTCCTGCCAGTTTCTGTCTTGTTCTTGGCTCCAGGCAATCTGAGAGAGAGACAGACAAACAGATGGACAGACAAGATTAGCGGAACATGACACCCTAGATAAGACCAGTTTACTCTGTGGAAGAAAATGCATCTAAATATCTGAGCATTCAAGGTTACGTTGAATGATTCATGAGACTTCACACCTGTCTGCCTCTTCTCATTAACATCTACATGTAGTGCACACATGAAACACAAAGACACAGGTGTGATGATGTGACACGTCTCTAACAGATGTGTCCTACATCACACATCTGTGCATATGCATTTGTGACACGCCAAGAAATGCATGCAACTGTTCTGACTGACAATCAGACATGTGAGAGCACTGCCAGGCATGAAAAAGCCCTCATTGATGCATATGTGTTACCTCCAGTGTCAGAGCAGAAGGTGATCAGCCAGCCGAGCCCTGACATGAACGCATTCTCTATCTCGCTGAACACGTTACCTATATTAAAAAAAAAAACACACCCACAGGTCAGACCACACAGAACGATGTAAACTAGCCTGACAATAAGGCTGAATTCAGTTTCATTCATTAAAAGAATTAAAGATGTGGGCAGTGATACAGGGGTCTGAAGCTCACTGTAAATGAGTAGTAGTTTACCTTGCCACAGCTGCATGACAGTTGTTGTGATAAACTGCATGGAGAAGCGGACCAGGTTGTCTTTAGAACGCTCCCCATTAAACTTCTCTGGTTTCTGCAGAAAGACAAACAAAGATTGCTCTGATGCTAAGCTAACAGACTTAGTCAGACAGGAAAGATGACGTGTAACTCAACGTTTAACTTTCATTTTTCATGTGCACTACAGTAACTCATGATAATGTGTTGTCTATATCTTTGCACATAACAGAATTTTACATTCACAAAAAGTGTACTGATGAGCTGTCACTGAGTGAGCGTGCAGGTGCTGCTGATTGCTGAGTTTTACTCGTGTAAACATGGAGGTTGTTTCCAGTGTAAACACTGATTTTCAAACAGATGAAAACAAGCAGCGGAGACAAGAAAACTGATGTGAGATCTGCTGCATTTTAAATCCTCCGCTGCCTGAATGGATGTACTTCTATTTCATCTTCAGCTTTTCTTTACTGTGAACTGACCTGTCCTGCTCTGTATATATACAGACTGGGGTAGCTGTTGATGCCTTTCCTCCTGCAGAGATGGTTGTTGTCTCCACAGTTCACTGCTCCAATCCTGATCACTCCATCCATCTCCTTGGCAAACTCCCTCCACTGAGAGACAGACACAAAGAAATCTACTGCTTATTTCTACTTAACACACACATCATAAAACATAAAAAGGCAACAGTGAGAAACAAACACCTGCATCTCAGGTGTATGTTCAGAGTTTAGTGTGTTTAGTTTGTACATGTGAGTGGGTTTACTGTGTCTTTAGTGTCTTTTAGTGTTATATTACCGTTGGAGCCAGCTGGTGACAGTGTGAGCATCGTGGGAAATAGAAGTTGATGAACCATATTTCTCCAGAGTTCACTGCTGCCTCTGAAACACACAAACACCAGTCACTTCCCTTACTTGTCTACCTGTCAACTCTTCTCACATAACACTCATGTTTTAGTGCCTTTGCTGATATGTCAGAAACTTCAGTGAAGGTCCCAGGACATCAGGCAGCACATCTGTCTTTGGTTTCTATCAGCATGTTTGCTGTTTCATGAGCGCTTTATCTGTCTGATGCTCCAAAAAGTGGACAGTAAAGATCTGTTTAGTGGAGCGCCTGTCTCCTGTGTTACCGTGTAAGCTTAAAGCCACATTGAAAACTGAGTTGAAAATAGTCACTCTTACCAAAATCTCCGCTGTCCAACGTGATGATCTCCAAATCATCATCATAGATACCTGAACACAGAAACAGCTGTCAAGACTAAAGATTTCCTCTCAGTAAAATCAGCAGCTGGTTTTCAATAAAAGCAAACAAAACAAAAGCTCTTGCATCATCACCATAGCTACACGTGACAGGTGTGTGTGCTTCAAGACTCACCAAAGTCATAACGGTAGAAGCTCCAGCTCTCATAGCGCCCTCCCTGCTGCTCGTCCAATCCCTTTTCTCCATACTTATCATATTTCTTCCTGAGGTCTTCATCCTTCAGAACCTCGTAGGCTCGATTCACCTGCAGGAACTTCTCGTGGGCTGTGTGGTCACCCTGAAGCACAAAATTTTTTTTATAAAGGTTTGGGGTTTTGTTTACACTGACCAAAGTTTTGTCTGGGTTTTTAGGAAGTTCTAGGTTTGATTGGGATGTTACGGGTTCATGGTATTTAACAGGGATTATGTGCAGGTGTCTCAGGAGATTTGTCAAGGTTTATCATTTCTCTGATTGACTCACAGGGTTTTTGTCAGGGTGCATGGTGAGCGCCAGCTTCTTGAAAGCCCGTCGTATCTCTCTGGTGGTGGCCTCCCTGCTGACTCCCAGCAGATCGTAGTAGTCTCGACTCTCTCTGCCCACACCGCCACCAACAGGGTGACGAGGAGCAGCAGAGGCAGAATAAACCGGACAGGATGTTTCCGCTGAACCCCGAGGACAACCCTGTACGCCATTACCACCAGTCCACCCGGTTCAAGCAGAGGAGCTGGAACACACAGGCACACACATCCCTTACTGAGCAGATGAGCAGGTCAGTGCTACCAGCTTTACTGCAGTTATTTCCTGTTACAACCCCTGGCCTGACTGGGGTGGACTGGCTTAGAGCATGGGAGCAGATTCAGGAGGGTCCCACCATCCCCCTTTACATCCCCAACCAGCAACCAGTCACCCAGCTATTTATTCTGAATTACTGTCCCCTATGTCTTCAAATATCGACTCTTAAAAATATATAATTAATTGTTATTTGCTGCCTCAACCTCAGTAATGAACAATTTGGCACGTAGAAATTTGATTGGAGGAAAACAGGCATTCAGAGAAAAAGCTGAGTGTATTCAGTGAGGATATACTGATGGTAACATACTCATAATACTGTACTAACTTATTCATAACAAGCAAAGACACTGTCTGTGACAAATGTGCTCTCACACGCTGGTATTTGTGTCCACTGAGACAAACCTGGATCTCCTCTGATGTGTCTTGTCCCAGCAGAAAAGCTAAAAGGAGCTAAACTAAGCTAAGCTAGTGGCTAGCTGTGTGTCGCCGGTCTGTAGCAGTTATAACAACTAAACAGCTAATTAGGTAGTTAGCCTTACCGCGACATTAAGCTATCTGCCGTGTGTTGGTGAAGCTAAAGCTAAAATTAACCTAACGTTTACCGTCGTGTCAATCCTGATCTAAAGGCAGCGGGTTTCTTACCTTAAAGGTGTCTCAAGTTGTAGAGAAGTGTGAGACTGAGGATCCGCATCAGCGTCCGGCTCCGACCGGCGTCAAGTTTTACACAAAATATCACAACGCCTGTTTCCGCTCACCGCATTTCACAATAAAAGCCGCATTCAAAAACAAAGACAGCGGGGCTATTCGACGAATAAATCGTAACTTCTCTGCATGCTAAAATGACAGCGTGTTAGACAGACGTTGATAAGAAAAGTCGGATCCCGTCCCGCTTTTGCTCTGCTTGTTTTGCTCTTTTATTTCGACAACGGAATAGTTACATTTACCGTGATTTCACCGTGATATTTGTTGTCTGCGGTAACTTGACGGAACAGCCGCATTCCGACGACGTCAGAGCGTCAGAGTTTGGTGCGTTCAGGGCTGCGCATTTATAACTGTAAATATTCCGACAACACACCCCTTTTCTGTGGAATTCCAAAACCACCCGTGTTAAATAAATAACTGTGAAATAAACAGTCCATTGAATTAATACAATTATATGAATCATTATCGGAAGAAAATGAACCTTCAAACAATTAGTCATATCTATAAAATAACTCAATAGGTTATTATGAAATGACAGTGGTGGTAGACGTATTTAAATCCTTTCTGTAAGTAAAAGTAGCGATACCATACTGTGAAAACACTCCACTACAAGGAAAAGTCCAGGATACAAAACCTATGTAAGTATTATCAGCAAAATTGACTTCATGTATCAAAAGTAAAAGTGCTCATTGTGCTTTAAAATTATGTATCATGTTTTTGGTTTAATATTACTGGTGCATGAGTATGCATGTTGCATTTTACTGCTGTTATTGTTTAAGATTGTTGTCATTTTAACTATTTTGTTTAATGTTGTGTAGCTTAATCTACAGCAATGCATCATTTTCTATAACATCATCATATGTTTGTGCTGTCTTGTGAGAACCACATAAAAAATCCATTTTAAATTAGCTAAGAAAAGCAGCCCTGTTTTCAGCTTGTGGCAATACATTATCCAGTTAACCAAAGGGTTTTAAAAATAGCTTTATCTTGGGACCACATAAACACATATAAATGCATAAAGGACACATAAAGGAACATGTAATCCTTCAATTTATCTGGATATTTCCAAGTCACGCGACAGAAAGGATATGAAATACTGTAACCTGAGAGGTAACAATTAACTGCAGCTGTCAGTAAAATATAGTGCGTTAGTTCAATGTAGTGGAGAAGAAATACAAAGCCGCACAAAATGGAAATACTCAAATAAAGTAAAAGTGCCAGTAGGAGTTTAATGCTCGTAATAACCAGTTCTTTCTCAAATACCTTGAGACAGTGAAGATTTGAGTTCAGTTTTGTTCAAAAAAGTCATCACTGAACGATGCCATCAAAATTTGAATTGAATTTTGTACAGAAAAAAACAAAATACAAAATCTGGTTATACAAGTCATCCGTAAAATACAATTCACCTGAACGCCTCTTTACATGACGTAGACTAAATGCGCCGGGAGCACTCCTGTTAGCTGCGGTGCTTTCAGTTTTTAGACTGCTCGCTTCATCAGCAGCCCTGAGCCCGGGAAACAAACAGCAGTGGGCTGAGATATCTGGTTTTAAACCACTCGTCTTTAACTAATTGGGTGACATCAGTGTCCGCTCGGCTCCGCTCAAGTAGAGTTTTCAGTAACAGTAAGTTATAGTGACAGCTCAGTTAGCTTTGCTAGCCGCATTAGCCAGCTAGCCTGCCCTTTGCCTGGCGTCATTTCCTACTTTTGAAAATCGCGGCCAGCAAGCAACGAAACAGAGATGGAGCTGCAAGGTAACCCGAGTTTTATTAAGTCTTTATCAGCTGTTGTCCGCTCATGGCGTTACTTATATGTTTAGTAGTCATCTGTTTTCCCTGACAAACTGTTAGCTCAGCGTTAGCTGTTAGCCGCAAGCAGTGGCGTTTATTTCTGGTTTTAGAAAAGCTAAAACGTGTTAGCAGAGATTAAACATTGTATTAAAGTGTCTGCCATGTTCACTATTAGTGGAAGAAGTTGTCATATCTTTTTCTAAAGTAGGAATAGCAGTGTCACTGTCTAAAAATACCATTCATAAGTGCTGCTTTCAGTGGATCTGCAGCATAGAAAAGTCCTTTAAAGCCCTCAGTCACCTCATAAAAGTGAGTTAAAGAGTCTTGAATTTAATCAACAAATACACACACTGTACTTTTTGTTGCTAGCTGGAGACATAGTATTTAAAAGCAAGAACTGACGGATAAATCTATATAGGTTGTGTTTATGGTGTTTAATGATTAATTATTTTGATATATATATATATTGCTTTGATCGGTATGACTGTGAATCAGCTGTTAAATAACATCATGCATGGTTTTAAAAAGGTCATAAAAGTCTTAAACTTAACGAGATGAGTTCTTCAGAACCATGCATTTAAATCTTAAGGAAAAGTACAAAAGAAGGACTATCAAAACAAAATATACTTTATGTAAACTGGCACATTTCAGAATAATGTGTATTATGTTAATAGGTTATAATTATTGATGCATACATATGCTTTTATGTTGCAGCTGGTAGCAGTAGATGTAACAAACAAGGAGCTAATTTTACTACTACTTTGCTCCCTGTCATCTCACTGTGGAACTCTGACCACACTGCACTGCTCACTGTGATCAGATAAGAAATACACGTGTAGGAAAGAAGCGCAGAAGTAAACAGAGTCAGGACATTGTGTTTTTCCATCTTAGACTTCAGTCCAGCAGCTAATCACAGATGTTCACTCTGCCATCTCTGTTTAAAGTAGAAGACATGTACAGTAGAATTCCTGCTACATGCCAACTTCTCAGCTCCCAGGCTTTTTCCCTGCTGACTTGAGCCTGAGTCAGTCGTGATGATGACGACCAGTTGTCTCAGACCAGTCTGACTGTCCCACTGTCTCACTGTGTCTCAGTGGGAACTGAACCGATGACCCTGGGCTCGCCCACCTCTCCTAAACCAGCCTCTGGAGCTCAGTTTCTGCCTGGCTTCTTGATGGGCGACCTGCCAGCTCCAGCTAGCCCCCAGCCACGCCCCTTCAGCCTGACCATGCCCATCGTGGAGAGCACAGGTACGCCCCGAGGTCAGCGCTCACACACACCCACTTACAGATCAGCTGATTGTTGCTTCTCTGGTAGATTTGTCAGTATGTGCTGTCTTGCATTTTAGGGGGAGGAGGTGGAGGAGGAGGCTCTGCCCCTCAGCCTGTTGTCCCCACGCCTAAGGATAAAAGTGGAGCCCCACCTGTCCGCAGTATCCATGACGACTTGGTTACTATAGCGACGCCTCCCACTGCACACAGGCAGGTTAGTGTACAGGCAGTGTTTGACTGATCGAAACCAAAACTCAAGCTTCTCAGAGTAAAAAATCACCCTTGACTGGTCAAAATTTCTCAGTGAAGCATTTATTGTCCTACTACTAGAATGAGCAGTAAAAGTGTTTAATCATCTCATCCTTACACTTTTTAAGTGGTAAAAGAGAGAACAGCATAGGCCTTATGAGTGATGATTTTTTATCCAAGACATCCTTTCCAAAGTTCACTCAGTGTTTGAATTTCAGGAATGTAATTGATTTTTATTGATAATTAACATTTTACACTTGATTCCACAATATTTTGTACTATCTAGAGTACTAGAGAGTACTTGTGTCGATAAAATTTACAGTTGTGATGATAAAAATGTGATAAAGGCAAGAAAAGTCTGAACATTATTTAAATATGTCTCTCTCTGTCTGTATCTCTCCTCAGTCGTTCCCAGTTATGCAGTCTCCTCTGTCTGCACGTCAGGCCTTGACTCCAGGGGCAGGTACTGATTTGTTTTTGAAAGGATTGTGACAGAGACATACACTGAGCATTTCTGTACTGTAACAAATACAAATATACAAATAAATCGATCACACTCTAGTTAATATACAGGCATTACTAAATACTACGGTACTATTTTGAAGAATAGCTGACATGTATTTTCTCGGCCTTATTATACACACATTTAGTGGCCACTTCATTAGGTTCAATCTAATGCAATCCAAT
>BRZM01001707.1:0-57197 GCA_033238685.1 Lates japonicus | reverse complement strand
GATTGCATTATATTTTAAAAGACAAGGCTGGCATTGTTCTACATTTTAAAATGTCAACTAATCCCATGACAACACCAAAACCAACAATGTGTGTCCATTTCTCATTACATCCAGCTTCTCTACTCAATCCCAGCCCCAAGCCCACTCCTGCTGAAGACTTAAAGCTTTAGAGCTGTCTTAATTGATTTTTTTTTCTTTTTTTTTCCTGGCCACTTGGACAGGAAAAAAGGCCTGAAACACAACACTGATGCATCATTACCTAATAAAGTTGATATGGTGAACATGTTAGCAAACATTTACAACACTGACACATCAAGCAGCTACAAAACGACATGAGCATTCATTTGAGGTCACATTTGTGTCCACCTAATGAATGTAAGTCCAGTATTCGCTCCTCTTTTAGCTCTGGTTTGGTCTCCACTCCCAAGGGAAATATCTGGTTCTTAAACAGCAAAATTCTTCGGTACATTCAGCAGCTAATCAGCAGCTAATAGTGTCTGTCTGTGCTGTGCAGGTGGCATACAGTGGGTTTAGAGCTTATTCGCTGAAAGCAGCTGAAAATGACACTGATGAGACTCGTGAGACTGAAGCAAAACATTGAAGTTGCAGGCAAAAACAATGACTTGAGAATGCTGAAATGCTCCATAGGGCTGAGGAGAACTGCAGAGCTGGGTGTTAGTTCCCTGTGGGTTTCTTGCCTATATGTAGTCTTTTGACCCAGTTCTATCATTAAAGTATTGACTATATAAAATGGGTGACAAATATATATATATACACATACATAAATACACACACACACACACACACACACACATATATATATATATAGTTTCCTAAGACAGCTGAATGCTGTAGTTTTTCAGAAACATTGGTGTATTTGTTTGAAACTATTTTTAGATGTGGATTACTGAAAATAAACGGCAGTGCCCATATTCATGGTAATAAAGGAACATGTTACCCAGAGCAACAATGTGGTTCATGGATCTGCTTTTAATAGTTTTTGAACAACAATGGATGTCTATGGCATAGAATAATATGCTAACACAAGGAAAGGGAGCAAAGTATTACAAACTTGCATGAATCCATTTAATCTGAGGAGTTGAATCAGTACCTCTCTGACAGCCGAAAATTTAACTTTATAAGCTTCACTACTAATTGCAGAAGTATTGAGTTGCATTAAATTGTGCATGTGCCCATGATAATATGTCTACCTACTGTAAACAGAGACAGCACAGTAACAGTATATAAATCAGCTGTTGGTAAAAAGATAAAAAAAAAAAAAAATCTCTCTGTTTATATTATTAAATTGGTTCATGATTAATGATTTGCTCTTATTTATTCACAAATATTTTCCTAAGTCTGTACTTCTGCTCGCAGAGTTTCTAGTTTAAATAAATCATTATTTTCAAATTAGTGTTGCATTATACACTTTGGGTAGAGAAACACATACTGCATGAGGCCATGTACAGATTGTGAAGGGGATTTAAAGGACAAAAAGAAAACCAATCATTTTTGGACATTATATCATATTGATTTATGGACGCTATTATAAACTCTTCTACCTATTCTGTACATCTGTGTACACAGACCTTTGTCATAGTATATGCTGCGACTCAGAGGGTGTCATTAGAGAGTATGAATATAGCCACTTTGGGGGAGATAAATCAATGTTCTCTTCAGAGAAACATTTCACTCTGGGCCTTGTAACATTATTGATTTAGGCACCACATAGTGTTCCACCAGTGGCTTTAATTTATTTAAAAAAAACATGTTGAATACACTGAGATTTTTTTTCTTTTTGGCCTTTTGAGCCAGAGATTTATTTTCTTTTACAAGATCCAGTGCTTAGAACAAAGACCGGGGCTGCGAAAGTAGCAGTTTCTCAGAGATGTTTACTTGCTTGACCAAATTATGGTTAGTGATGACAGGGGAGAGAGATGGGAGGAAGGGGTTTAACCGAGGGAGAGAGGGGGAGACACTTTTAATGTAAGTGTCCATCAGCGTGGGGATGTTTGGGTAATGGTGGTTTCCCTGGTGACAAAGCGAACGGCAAATATACTAAGAGAGAGACATTTTGTGCTTTTGGGGGCACAAGTTGGGAATCTGGTTTTACAAATACCCCCTTGAGTGCTTTATTGAGATGTATTCACAGTGTTTTGTTCAAGGTCTGTTAACATGTGTGTGTGTGATCCTTGTGTGCTGGTGTGTGAATTTATATGCATCAGGATGTACTGTAGGATATTACATTCACACCCTCACACGCGGATATAAATAGGCGAGCCAGAATTCAGGGGAAACTGAATAATAATTTGTTTCACTGGCAGCTATTCAAAGTTACAGTCTGTCACACTAGCGTTATGCAGAGCAAGCAGAATGTGGAATTTGATAGGAAATATTTGGTCTGCACTTGCAATAAATTTGATCAGCAAGATTTTTATTTTTATTTTTATTTTTTGCTTATACAGATGATATTTATTGTAGGGAAGATTTGAGATCATTATACAAATTATATCATTTCATCTCCTCTGCCTAACCTTCTCTGTGCTCACTAGCTGTTCTAATTTGTGTGACAAATGAGTAAGTAAATGGGTGTGTAGGTTTTGTGCCTTTTTGCTTATCTATGTCTTAGGCACCTACAGTATATGTGTGTGTGTGTGTGTGTGTGTGTGTGTGTGTGTGTGTCAGCGTGTGGCAGCGTTATCTCTTCCTCATTCAAGTCATGTCACAGGCCAGACACTCCATTGTCAGGAGAGGCTTTCATCCGCTGACTTCAGATGTGCCTGTCATCCAGTCCAATTATACAGAGAGAAATAGGTATTGTTACACTCTGGGGATTGATTCAAGACAAAATAGAAAAGTGAAGAGAAGACTACACAGTCATCTATGGCCATGCGCCAGTTGCTTGGAGTCACACACACTTGCTCACACACACAGATTTGAAATCACATGGATGAGCAACTTCAATATCTCAGTGATAACAAATCCTTACAAGGTAACGTGGCCTCACTTCGGTCTACAGTGGAAGTGATGATTTTTCTTGCTAGTGTAAGATCAGAATGTGTGTATTTTTCTTGTTATTGTGATTCAGGTGAATAACATATTTTGTTTCTATGTCTTTTCTTTCGCTCAGTTTTAATATTAAAGTCGAACAGGTGTGTGGCGTCATCACACTGAATACCTGGAAGTTGGCCTTAGTGAGTGGGTGATGGAGTGCCGCTAAAGGCAGGATTAAGCATGCAGCTGTCAGCAAGGAGCATCTTTGACCCGAACAAGTGCCCGTCTTTTCTTTACTATCATAAAAAGATAGCATTGACAGAGACTTATGGACTTCTTATGGACATTAAAATGCGGCGTGATTATTTGAATGAGTGTTATGATGTCATTGGGGTTTAAGATTGCCCAGAAAGTTGAACTCATTCTCTTTTTAAAGTCAAGACACATTAATCAACAAATCAAAGCTCCTAAATTATAAATGTAAGTGCGTCATCAACAAATAAGGCCGACTGCAGTGTATTTTTCCAAAACCTTTGTTGTTCGCTTTGTGACGGCTCGTTGCCTGTGTGGTGAAATGTTTATGGTCTGCCAGCAGTCTGCTCCCCTCAACCCTCCTCTCCTTCAATTACTACCAGGGTATGAAATCATGCGTCACTATTTGTTCTCCACAAAAACCCATTATGGCACACACTCTTACAGACAACGTTTATTTATTTTTTAAGGGAAAAAAAAAAAAAACACGCACACACACAGTTCAAGCAGTTTACGATACCGCACATTTGCGATACTCGTACAGTTGTACATATATATACACACACCAGGCTTTCAGCTGGTGGGTTGTTAGTTGTAAAATGCCATGAGTCACAGGCTGACGGGGCTTTGGAGGAAGTGACTTAAGCTAATCACTTTATTCGCCCATGCCACCATGAAGGAAATGAAAATGATTGATGTTGAGAGGTGGTGGGAGCAGCAATTAAGATGATGATTAATCTGTAGTATTAACAGCCTGTTCCGAACAGTGTGTGAGAGAGTTGTGAGTGGGGAGACCAGACAGTCTGCAGTGGTTTCATTTTCAACAACAGCTCCCACTTGTTAGAAAATGATGGAAGGATGAAATTATCATATCTAATGACTGGTTCTTATTTATTACCATTCATCATATTTGGTATTTTATCTCAGAGATGCAAAATATTATTATTGTGCTTTAGGCGTCCAATTCATTATCACGGATAACTGTAGCTTGTTTGCAGAGTTATATTTAAAACCTATGATGGCCGTGACATGCAGTAATATATAAAGGTTGCTGTTAAGTGTTAATTCACTGTGTCTTTTT
Source organism: Lates japonicus (assembly GCA_033238685.1). Lineage (NCBI taxonomy): Eukaryota > Metazoa > Chordata > Actinopteri > Centropomidae > Lates > Lates japonicus. Next base: position 52,870 of record BRZM01001707.1, on the reverse strand, counting down.
GCTTGTTTAAAAAGAAGCAGTGTGTTTTTAAAAACTCTGGAGTGTATTTTATATGGGAATCCCAGTGGTATAATTTTTCCAATCATGATTGGGTTTTACCTGCCTAAAGCTGAAACTGGTGAAACAATTATATGATGTCTTTTATTCCATTAATAATAGCTTTCTCTTACTTTTAAACTGGGATATTCCACTTGCATTTAGAATAGTACTGGTATCACATAACAATTAACTAAACTGTTAGGCCCTGGGGGCTAGGATGACTTAGCGTTGGTCCTGGACCGTCCAGTGTTTACAGGGTTCAAGGTGTCTGCTTCACTCAGCGATATTTCAGATTTTGATGGGCTGAATCACACAAATGCTGATCTCTTATTGCCCTCTTGTGGAGTCTCTGTCTCTCTTTCTGTCTTTATCGGCATTTGAACATCCATAAAATCCAGAATTTTATTTATTAACAACTTACCTAGAAAAAATCACATCGTGCTCTTTATTTCAGAGACTTCAAATTCAAGCGTGACATTATTGCGACTGTAACAACCCCCTCGTCTCTCTGCCAATCTCTCCTCAGAATGTGAAGATGCCCACATCCTGTGTTCCTCCCCACGAGCTCTCATCTCTGAAGCAACTACTCATGGACTTCTTTTCTACCAGCATAGGCCCCCACGGGCCCCTATGCAGCCGGATAACCTCATCGCCAGCACCAGCAATATTGGCAACATCAGCCCGGATCAGGCATCCCTCGCTGCACCTATAAGGAAGACTTTAAACGTATTTTACTCCTGCTGTGTACACTGTTGTATTTCTGCTCGGCCTTTCTCCTCAATGCTGCTGTCATACTGAAGATATGGAGGACGAGGCCCAATCTGTCAAGAACAACATCTATATACTCAACAGCCATAGCAAACTTTCTGTATGTGATGTCACTTCCCCTGCTCATCTACAACTACGGCAGTCATGACTACTGGCCCTTTGGGAGGCATGTGCTGTAAGCTGGTCAGTTTCAGTTCTACAGGTGAACCTTGACTGAGTATTAACTTATTATCTCTGTATACACAGCTGTATGTTTCAAGTATTCCACCATTTGAACTGCTCAGTTAAATGAAGATATTTTCGTCTTTCTCAAGTTTTCAATGTGTGTCAAAGGCTCTAAGTTGTCCAGACCACATCTAAAGGTAAAGTGGGTCTGAAAGGCCAACATTTGAAGGTGGTGTGAAAAAGAATTCTGATTGATAGATTTAACTTCAACTTTTTTCTTTCTGCTTTCCTCCCCTTAATGTAATTTGCATGGCAGCATCCTCTTTCTCACCACCATCAGTGTGCAGCGCTACGCAGGCATCTGCCATCCTCTGGCGATGTCTTTCGCGCAAATTAGTCGCGGGATGGCGTGGTGTATCTGTGGCGGGGGTTTGGTTGATGGTTGCCATCCTGTGTGCGCCAACTTTTCCGCCTTCGCTGCGACAGAATCCAGCGCAACCGTTCAGTGTTCGATTTAAGCACACCAAAGATTCAGTGGACTACTACCCACTTACGGTATGACTCTGACCTGCCTTAGGTTTCTTGGTGCCTTTGTAGGGTGTGATGGTGTGCTACTGCGGATGGCCCGTCTCTGCAGCCCAGTGTCCCTACCAATTGTCTAATGGCAACCGGGGAGAAAGCAGGACAAAGCGGTGAGATGATCGTATGGTAACCAGCAGTGTTCTGTATAAGCTTCCTGCGTTTCACCTGACCAAGACCATGTGCCTGGTGATACGCACTCTGCCTGGTGTGCCCTGCGAGGACCAGAGAAACTTGTTTTCAATCATCTATAAGAGTACCAGGCCATTTGCCAGCATGAACAGCTTTCTGGACCTATTCTGTTTTACTTCACCAGCAGCGATACTACTTGAGGAGCACCAAGAGGTTTATGCTAGAGTCACCACTCTCGGGAAAGGGCACCAGCGTGTGAGGCAGATATGCAATCATACACTACATCAGTATTTCTTAAAGCCTTGTTGGTGCACCACTGGTCGATCCTAGGGTGCTGTAAAGTGCTACATGTATTGGTTGCTGAGAGGTGTCTTTAAATGCTTTTCCCCATGTTGCTGTGCCTCTATTGCTGCTCTAAAAAGCACATAACAGAGAACTGTACCCTCCTAAGGGTCTAAAAGATTTAGAGGCACTCACTTGTCGAGGCCTTCCAAAAATCATCTCACTTCTTGTGTCATCTTAATTGGCGTACCATCACACACTATGAGTGTATTTTATTAAGAATTCAACGGGCATTTTGGACGCTTGTCATTGACGTTCTTGATTCTATATTGTCTTTATTTAATTATTTTTGTGGCTGAGGAATACTGTAACGTGCTGATTGTATCGTCAGCAGACGAAGGCATTCACATCCTAAATTGTCCCCATTATGTGTGAAATGTTTGCTCTCAGTCTCCACTGTTCACTGGGTAGTAGATGAGAAACTTATTTCTTTTTTTTTGTAAATTATTTTTAATTTTTGTTTCACACTGTGAAGTGCACAGTAAGGTTTTTTTTCCACTCCAGCAGATCTCAACAGGTTGTATAGGACTTTGCATGGAAGATGATTTTTAGATATGTGTGATGTGGAAGTGGAGATATACGTGGTGAAAGAGAGGAGGACAGAACAATTTTGGGATAAAATCACCGTGGGACTTGCTCAAAGTGACTGTAAACGTTTATGACTGCATGTTGGAACTGCATGAAGTACCTGTGTGTGAAAATGAACTGGTACTGAGGTGAAACAAACATAGAACTGCAAAAACATAGCAGTTGAAGTAATGAGAGCAAATTTGAAAATGTATAGTATGTGTGCATTTTTATATCAATGGATTTGAATTTATATCAAAAGAGTATTATACTTTCATATGAAGGTTTACACAGTTTTTTTCCCTTTATAAATGACATGTTTTCTCAAAATTATCCAAGTTCTAGAGCTTGCTGTTGCATGTTTTCACCACTGGATGGTGTGTGCACCCCCCTACTGTAACACTGCTGCACTGAAATATTGGCTGTGTTTTCGAAATAGAATTCCTCATTAACATATCATCCAGCAAGAATTATATTTTATTTACAACACTTGGGGGCAAACAGATGCCAACAAAACTGTACAGTATATATCCAGCTCATAGCACGCAAAATATGCCATCAGTGCATATTTAAGGAAGGGAAAAAATACAGTTTATGGACCCTAAGGCAGGGTCTACCCAACCCTGCACTTTTCCACTTACTGTGAGTGTGAATAATTTTTCCATGAAATAAGGATTTCTGTTCCAATTCATCATCTCTGTTGGTGGATGTTAGGTGTTGTACAGATGATAAAGAGGTACTCTAGAGTGCATGTGAACTGTGTGGTACTGGAGGGAATTTTCATTCATAAACTTCCCTCTATTGTTTTTTATGGAGTCATACCAAGTAACTGAGTTTCTAAGTTTATGATAAAGTTATCTTAAATGTTCATGAAATGAACAAACATGCATTGTAAATGGCCATACTGATGTTGTTTGTAGTAACTGCATTGCGCTGTTGATCTGATTTTGTGTTGCACTTACTATTAACATCAAATGAAAGGTGGATAGTTTCATGTTGAATGTGTTAATTTAAGTAATCCAGTATCTCTTAATCCAAAATTTACACCAGGCTCTCCCAAACTCAAGATCGGGATGTCACTAGGACCTCTCTGATTTGACAATTTGAAATTCTGACATTACTGACATTACTAGAAGAATCCTTCTAAATTCTGATTTTTACATTTAGGCAGCTTTACTACCTAGACCGTTCAAACTTACAACTATAGTTTTGAGTTTTGCACCTGTGAGGAGAGAACTGTTGTGTATATTGGGTCAATGTGAACATGTAATTTCCATGCATTTTAGATGTAGTGGACATTCTGACCACAATGTGAGGTTAAAAATGTTAAGAACATCATACTGTGTGTATTTCTATATAGCATGCATTTTCAATAATGTAGTAATGTACTGTACTGTACACCGTGCTTCTGGCTTTAGCAAAGAGTGACTACACAGACTTGTTTTTGTGTCTATGGTCAAATCTTTGTCACATCTAATTAGAATTTTTTTCCCCTCTCAACTAATTGTCTGAAACGTGTTGAGAGTGTGGTCAGTTTAGAGAGATCCAGATGTCTGTTTACTGTGCCAACATGTTTGTGTCAGTCAGTATTACTTAGAAGAATTCTTATTTTTGTAAAATACTTTAAACCAGAAATAGAATTTTATTTTTGTTACATATAAATGTTGATGAAAAAGTAACATTTATGTTTTTAACATTTTATAGTGTTTTTTTAATTGCCATGCAGAGTCCTTGAGTTGCTTGTGAAAATGTTTTGGTTGTTGTCGTTATGGAAAACTAACTGAAAACAGACATTAAAATAGTCATGCAAACAATCATAAATGCCTTCTCCTTTATTTGGATAGAAATCACTGTTTACTCTCCCTGTCCTCTCAGGTTGTTTAGACAATGATAGGTGTTGTTTTTATCATTAACCTTTTGCTGTGCGTATGATGTCTATCTAGAGTTAAATGATGATGGAATTAACTTTTCCAACATAAAGGTTATTATATGTAATTTCCCCCAATCTTTACCACTCAAAATTCACATTACCCCAAAACTTAGATGTAAGTTTTGAAACTGAGTAAAGATGAATCTTAAAAATAGCCAACAGCTGCTGAGTGTGAAGTGGAAATACTTGAAATACTGGAGCAGCTCTTCGTGGTTAACTGGTTAAATTTGTGTAGTAAATTTCCCATCAAATTATTAAAGTACTGAATTCTGCTTTGGTGATGCAGAACTGGAGACAGATTTTGTGAGTTCATTAAACGCAGCACCCAAACTAACTGTACAACAGACAGTAACGTGTCCATTATCACCAATGACATGACATTATTCGCCTGTGGAGGGCGCTGCTGCTCCTCTCTCAGCGAATGTTACACAGAATTCCCCTCTGGAACAAAAGGACCTGTTAACCAGACGGCCACATGGGAAGCACCACAGAGGGGTTATTGTGCGTGAGTGAAAACTTTTTTCTTTGCCCCCCCTCCACCTCTCCCCTTGATTGCTGACACACTAATTCACCAACACCATCATAACACACTGTGGTGTAGAGCTATTGCTGAATATGCACTCACCAATGTAGTGTGTAAGGTATTGCAACAGTGTGCATGATTCTCTGGTTTCCCCTGTGAGTCTTTACCTCTACAGCCACGTTCAGTATTTTTTTTTTTTACTATATCTAAGAAATCAATATTTTTTAAAGTGATACTCTCCAAGGAATATTTCTTAGTTTTACAAAAATGCTGCAGGTCCACAACTTGCTGTTTTTCAGCACAAAACTCCTGACAGTGCTGCTGTCTTTTTCGCAAGGGAAAGAGCTATAATTACATCCAGTTTGTCCACAGTATCTGCCTTCTCCTATCAAAAAAGAAAAAGCTTTTCCTCTCAATCCCCGAGGAGGCTATGACAGCCCCTATACCCCTAGTCCCGTCCACCCCTCTCTGCCCTATCTCAGGCATTAACATGCAAAAAAAACAACATAAGTCACGGAAAACCAAATCATGTCAAAATAAGGAATCCACAAACAGTTTTGGGAATTAACTGTGGGTGATGCGTCGGGCCCGTGCAGGCGTGCAACCCTGGCGATGAGCAGAGGTTTGGAGAAAGTAAGGGATTGCAATGGAAAAGTTGTGTTTGTGAACAGGTTGGGAAAGTTTTGGCCCCCAAAAAAGCAGCTTTTCCTGCCTGCACGGATGCGGTTTCGGGGAATCGACAACATGTAAGTTCTGATATCAGAGCAGCAGCCACCTACTTACTATGTGAACACTTTTATCACTTGCCTAACCGCGTTTCAGTGCCGATTGAGGCTTTGCCAACAATTAAGTTTAAAAAAAAAAAAAAAAAGATAGATTGTTGTTGGGTTTTCATGCCGTTGTTAGGCGACGAAGGGGGGAAATGGACCACAGCTCAAAAAAAGTGCTTGGATCTGTAATATCCGTGGAGTTAAAATGTGTGTGTGAAATCTAACAGAGAAAGACATGAACAATGGCAGGAAGAGAGAGAAAGAATGCGGCTGTGTATCGCAGCGTCTCTTTCAAAAAGTTGGGGTCCTGGAGCGCCAACAGCAGTGAGGACCAGCAACTGAAATCAGAGGATTTGGAGGCAGCTGGCGTCGCCCTTCCCCCGGAGCCCAGCAAAGCAGAACAGCCCTTGGCGACGCGTAATGTCAGTGTGTCAAGAAAAGTTTCCAAAATCTCTGCCACCACCGCCGGCCTCCCAACCGCAGAACCAAAGAGAGGCTCCTCCACTCCTCTCTCCTCTATTTCTCCATCCATTCGCCAGCTCACTGAGAAGTTCAGCAGCAGCAGCAGCAGCAGCACAAGCGTCGGCGGCACCGCCAGGACGCGCAGAGCCTCACCGGGAGACGGTGTAGCAGTGACGCGGGGGGGCAGCACTCTTCCCCGGGCCAGAGGCTCCAGGAGAGACGGGTCTCCCTCTCGTAAATCTTTTCACGAGGATAGCGGTGGTGGATATTTCCACGATAGCGACACCACCACCACCACCACTACCGCTACTACTACTACTACTGCAGACTCTCTCACAGACAGAAAAGTGCAAAAGTTTCCCTCTGGCACTGACTCTGTGTCAGGGTCGGACTCAGAGAAGAGAAGTGAGAAACGGATTTTTACACGTTTATCAACCGACAGCAGCAGCAGCAGCTCTGGTAAGAGAGATTATTCACAGATCAATGCATGTCCCTCTGATCACAGAAAGACTTTGACTACAGATGAGGAAGAGGATGTTACGAGTAGAGGGGTTCCTCCGCCCTGTAAATCTCACAGAAGTTATCTCTCTACACACCACAGTGACTTTATTCCCCTGCACTCTGACAAGTGGCCAAGCGTCACTAAAATTAGACAACTTTTTGATGAGAGACAAAGCAAAGCTACGCAGCAGCACAAGACTGACACTTGTGAGAATTTGAAAGCAGCTGGCAGAAGCCAGCCTCAAGAGCTCAGCCCCAGTGAGAGTGCTCCTCTCTCAGATAGAAGTGACAAATTTTCACCTTGCAGCCCTGCTAATGAAGCCAGTAGCTTGTTTTGGCATAACAAATGCATAGCTGGAGCACAAAGCAGAGGAAGCAGTGCTGCTAAAGAGACATTTTGTTTTGGTATGGACTTTAATTGCAAAGCTGACCACCAGCAGTACTCAAATGATGAGGAGGCAGACATAGAGACACAAAGTTCTAGTTACAGCAAACTTTCTGGCAGAGATACTTTACAAAGCAGCAGTGATAGGAGTCGTAGTTGCACTGGGGGTAGTCGCTACCGTAGGATTAAAGCATCTCCATTCAGGTCTCATAGTCCCAGCACTGAGGCAGAGGCAGTCCTTAAGACCCCTGGGACGCCAGGGTTGACATCTGACCCCAACCCTGACCTTCAACCCCCTGCTACTTCGTCTTGGAGTCGATCATTGAGCCTAGACACCTCCTCCTGCTCCTCCTCTCTTCAGCAGCCGACAGTGAGGGAGAGAAGGGATAGACAGGGGGTCGGGCTGCCCAGGGATAGTTTACATTCCTCACATAGCTCCTCTAGAGCGCCACCCCCTACCTCATCCTCCCCCTCCCCTGCTCCAGCGCCAGATAAAGCCATTACCTCCTCCTCCTTTACTGTAGCTCCCTCCACTGAGCTAAGAGCCCCAGCAAGAGTTGCCTCTCCCCTCAGCTCCCGATGGAGGTTTAGTTCAGGGGACGAAGAGGAGGAGCACACAAGGAGAAGACGGGGAGATGTAGGAGGCAGTTGGGGTGTTCCCTCTTGCCCTGCTCCTTCCCTCTCCTACAGAGGAGTAGAAAGGGGAGCCACAGAGCGAGGAGGCAGTTATTTATCCCTCAGTAAAAATGGCTGGTGGGGTGCTAAGGGCATTGGCAGGTCCTCAGGCAGCGAGAGGGACAGCCCTGGTTCTTTAGGCCCCCACAGTCGAGAGGCAGTACGCCGCCGCTCGCTGAGAAAGAAGAAGAAGGTCAGTGGAGCTGCTCCAGCAACAGGCCGTGATGATTACGATGATCATGATGTCGAATCAGAAGACAGCGACAGTGACATGGCCTTGACAATGGAGCACATAGAGAGACATCACCAGCAAAACACAGGAGGAGAATTTCCAGGAACTGTATCTCGGAGCCACTCGGTAGTCCAACGATCACAGTAACAGGGCGGGTGCAGCAATGAGGCGCATCTCTCCTCACCTGTGGCGATCCGCGACACTACCTGGTGTGTCACGAGTGTCAAAGGTCAACATCCCCCCCTTTGTTTCCAGTCCTGGTAGTTCACACTGCAGCAGCCGGTACTCCAGCACTGAGACGCTGAAGGAGGAAGGCCAGGCTAGCTGCGCCAACCGTGCAGGAAATCAGAATTTTAACACAGGTGACACAGGAGGTAGCAGAACAGCATCCTCATCCATGCTGAGTAAAACTTACCATGGAAACTTTACCATGCAGCTCCCAAGCTTTGGACAGGGGATAACTTCTCGTACCTGTCGCGAGTGCGCCCCAGATTATACCCACAGTAACCCCTTAGCCCTAGTGCACTTGTTAGAAGGTGGGGTATCTACAGGGTTAGGGGTGGTGAGACCAGGCATTAAGGAGGACAACAGGTGGGGAAGAGCGTGAAAGATAATGATAATAAAAACAGAATATCCATGTCCAACCCGATATCACCTCAAAACCATGACGGCTCTTGAACTTTCTGAAATCTGACCTGTCAGAGCTCAAGGTGCGGAAACCAGGTGGAGGGACAGATCGGGGAGCTGTGGAAGGGTCATCAGTGTACAGGATGGGCTCACCCGGACTCACGGTGGGACCCTTCAACATTCTACAGTGGAAATCGCCAGAGTAAGCTGAAGACTTGACTGCCACATTGCGATGGGTGCAAAATCCTTCTTATTGGGACAAACTACACACGGCAGTGAGGTGTTACTTGACAGGTGGCGCCACGAAGAGGGCTCCTCTGAGCAGCAACGATGGGCCGGAGAGGGGGATGGGGAGGGTGTCAGGTGTCAAAGAACCGAGGAAATTAAGGAAAAGTAAATGGGGGTTTAGGGTCGGGAGAGGGACAAGAATGAGGTTATGGATTTGATGATGATGATGATGCCAACTCCATTGCAGGAGAGGTATGTGCAGGAAGCCAGGCAGGTCATTCGAGATATCTGCCAGATGAGCACTAGGGAGGAAGAAAGAAGATGATGTAGATGTAAGGAGAACTGATGATGATTTGGAGAATGAGTGTGTCAGGCCAGGAAAACAAGTAGAGGTGAAGGAGAGAGAAAGCGGCAGCAAGCGTTAAGGATGAGGCAGGACAGATCAGGCTGAGTTTAAGAACACAAAGACGGGGATAAACATGAGAGGAGAGAGAACAGGAGAGGGAGGAAGCGAGAGAGGGATGGACAAGTATGCAGTTGGAGAAGCTAAACAGCAGGGGCACAGACTACAGGGAGAGAGCAAAGGGCAAACAGAGAGACGGAGGAAGCTTTGCTGAAGGGGCGACTCGGAGAAAGCATGTTCTACGACCGCTCAGTGGATGAACTTTCGAGCCATGAGTCTGGTTTACAACAGATGAGGGGATTGTGACAGAGCCGAGGCAGACCCCAGTGACCCCTCTGAGAGGTGGATTTCTAGGGTCAGCAGGGGTTAATTTGGGGTCTCGAATACCAAGGGATGTGCTGGGCAGCCTGTCACTGTATGGAAGCAGTCTGCTCTCCACATGGTGGAAGGGTTTAAGCAGGAAGGCAGACATGACAGAGAACAGCGTGAGTTGTGCAAATCGTCTGAATGAAGTCAGTGCACCTCCCTCCTTGCCTCTTCCTGCCGTATCAGCTGAGTGACCAGCATTATCATGGACTTGAGCACTACCGCTGGTATCAACAATAATAACAGCTCTACCAGCGGATGTGAGCACCAACAGTCTTGATTGTCTGAGTCAACTGCCACCGTAGTAGGAGGAGGAGGAGGACTTGAAGCCTGCAACCCCAGGGTGAGTGCTGCTCGTCGAGGCGCAAGTTCTCCCTTCTGGTAATAATAACACAGGCTCTGATTCCAGTAGCGTAATGCAGGAGTCAACAATGGCAGCTGTTGGAAATGGGAGTCCATGGTCTACCGCTCTCTCAGTGACCCCATGCCTCAGCGATGCTGCTCTGTGTGAAAGAAGGCAATAACAAATTTTCCTCTGTGAACAGCAACCTGTTAGGATCCCTGTCTGTCAAAGGAGGAGGTGGGGCTCCAAGGAGCCTCTGCTGTGGCTACCTTGTCAGAATACAAGGGAGGCGTGGCCAGTGACTTGTCCGGTTACAGTGATGGAGGGCTCCGGGATGATGGTGTTAGCGACTACAGTGGAGTGATCAGGAGCATTGTAGCTGAGCCAAGGTGCGATGGACAGACTGATGACAAGCGACCATAGCAATGGCAAAGCTCCCAAGAGAATGAATGGCGACCCCAGTCGCCGTGTGATCCCCTCTACTCTCCCAGAAACGACCTCAGTGCAGGTCGGTCCGGCGGCACTCAGCCAATCAGCGAGCTGGATCCCAGCCGGACAGATCCCGCAGCGAGCCAATCCTGGCCCGAGCAGAGAGAGAGGAACTGTGAGGCCAGAGGCTAGCCTAAACTTGTCACGTTGCCGACAGAGCTGCATCCTGCATAGCTTGACAATAAAGTCAAGAGGCTCGATCTCTCAGTCAGAGTCGCCCCCCTCTCTGATAACCATGATGATGAGGATAATGATGTCATAGACCAAGGTGAGGGAGGAGAAAGGGCAATTGAGGAAGTTTAACTTTGACCTCAAGCTCGCTGAGGTTCTGTCTCCTAAATGATGCGTCGGCCGCCAGAAAGCGTCCGAACAAGGCTGGCTCACTTTTTCCCTCACGGACCCACTTGGAGCCCCCAGAGCGGGGTTCAGAGGGGCAGGAAGATCTCAGCGACCAAGCCAACCTCCTCCTCCTCTTCCGCCTCACTGCTATCAAACCCAAAAATCAGACCCAAACATGTCCGATCACGCCCAGCGAACCCGCCACCTTCATCCCTATCTCCCCACCTCCACAACTCCAGCCACTGAAGGGAAGTGGACTGCCCGCCGTCGACACACTGCAGAGCCTCCAACCTTAAGCAAGCCTTCAGGAGGCGAGACCCCCATCTCTGGAGGATGTTACCCAGAAATATATTCTCGAACTGAGCACCGCTGAGAGAGATGCTGAGGGCAGGGCCTCTTTCAGCGCCCAGGGATGGAGCTGAAGAGTTCGAGTATCCAGCTTCCAGAGGGCCCAGGCCAACACCAGTGGAATTACAAGCACAGAAGAAGGGCACAGAGGGACACCCGCGTCTACACCTACCAAACAGAGGACCAAGCCCAGGTGGGTGAGTTCAGATTTTATTTCTGTCTTTTTAGCAGTGTCAATGTCATGTGTTGAGGGGTAAAGGTGGTGTGTTCAGTGCTCTCTTGTTGCATGGTGCCTTTTTAGTTCTGATTCTGCTTCAAATCATAATCAGCTTTCTAACACTAATGTTACTGTGTCATTGATACCTATGGCAGGGAAAAAGAGCCACCTGCCACACATAGTGCTACACATTTTAGTTGGATGCTATTGAATTCGAAGAACTAATGCTGCTATCAAAGTGTTCCCCTTATCCTAGTGGCAGATATAATTGAGGGAATTGTTTTCTGTGAATATAAAACAGATGACATGTTTTCTATGGTTTGAATTTGGTTTGTGTTTGGTGAAAAAAGAAAAGGGAATGAGTGGTTGTGGTTTGCTAACTTTTTGTGATGTATCAAAAAACTGCATGTTTAGTGTAATAATGGAAGATAGATGGGTTTTGGTAAAAAACACCTAGATTTGCGCAAAACAGTCCTATCCCATCTGACTAAGCCCTTAGGTTTTCATGCCTCACCGATTGCCTGTCTTCATCTCTGCTTTCATGAGGTGCTGTGAATCAGGACTCGCACTTATGGGTAGTTTCAGGCGCGCGTTTGGGGAGCAGTATGACAATACAGAGAGGCCATTAAAGGCTGAGCAGTGTTGAAGCAAACATCAAGGATGTTATTGGTTTGATTAAACAAATCTCAGACAAAGGGGCGATGAGGGTGGACCAAGGTCCGCTGCGTGTGTGTTTCTATTTTCAGTTATTGTTTCTTTCAATATCAATTGTCTCTATGCTAGGATTACAGAGGCAGTATAATAAACAGTTCACCCAAACACAGATTGGGTGTGTGTGTGGATAATGTCTGTGATGCTGCATTTACTCAGTAGTGTCTAAACATTTTTTCTGACTTGTTACATAATAAGCAAAGCTTTGAAAAAAGAGCTTTGACCAACAATCAATATCATGATAATTACACAAAACTGTTAGAGTAAGCATTATATGATATGCTTTTATTTAATACACATTATCAGCTTAACTTATGTAAAAAATAAAATGCACTCTGTATTTTGTAAGGTTTGATGCAGTAGCCTCTCATGAGGTTTGATATAAGCAATGTGTGTGTGTGTTTCTATGCATGGATAGAGCATGACACAATAGGCTAAGGGCACAGACATGAAAAAGGTCCCCCACCTCTACAGACACCCAGACTGAGAAAAGACACAAAAATTTGTTTCTCGTTGTGGCTGCTTTGTGTCTATATTTGGTCATGTTGTGTCCTTCTAGGATATTTCTGAGTGATGACTAAGGCCCCCTGACCCCTTCAGCCTGGGCTCTGCGCCTGTGCCCAGTGGGCCCATTCAGTAATCCATCAAGTTTCTATGTGTACTTAGTTCTACCCTTACTAATAAGACACACTACACACATGTTGCCTCTCCTGGAGGTCTTTGGCTGAAATCAGAGTTGACATTATATAGTCATACATGTGACTGGATAGATTGGAGGAAGTAAGCAACACAGGATTACTGTCCTGCCTGAGCCCAGGACAGGTGCTGACACAACATCCAGAGACTTTGGTTTCATACATCATGGCTGTTTTGTTTTGTATGGCAGTGACCATTTTGCAACCCTGGAATCCACTCACTTCTGGTATACCAGGGGCCGTGTGTTTCCCTCGCCTGTTGCTCCCTTGACTTCGACATTCTCTTACCAAAAGCTGCTTTGCTGCCGTTGATATAATTTACATCTATTATTTACATCTGTTGGTCTTCAAACTAGTTGTTGTTGTTCTCTACGCCCGTGTCCTTATTTGTTGCCGTAGTGACAGTAGCTGTAGCTGTTGATGACCTCACAGGGCAGGAAATGAGTTTAGGGAAATGGGAAGTTGTTGTGGTTACTGAAGTGTTTGATGTCCAGCACTACCGACTGGCGTGTGCGTATATGCGCTCCATTGTGCAAATTTGTGTACCGTGTTGCCTGCATGCATGTGTATTATAAGCCTGTTCCTCTTTCGTCCCTTGCCCGTACGATGTGTATGTGCATGCGTGCATGTGCATATTGTTTGTCTGGAATATATCAGTGCCTTGTTGAAACGTTTGGAGCCGAGAGTTTTGCCAACTGGCTTTAATGTTTTGGAGCAACAGCCCGCGGCTCTGGTGCACTGTGACTTTGTGTGTGTGATTTGGACTGAATATATAACTGTGCCAAGCTAAAATGGAGCATAGACAAGTTCTGAGAAAGTAAGAAGGGATAAGGGAAAGGAAGAAGAGGTGAGAAGGAACTTTCACTACAGGGACTTGGAGGGTTTGGCTCATTTACCCACGGTGCGGTTCCTGTTTACTTTGACATCAAAGCCTCTCTTTAATTTAACCTTTTACTTTGTTTCTGACTTACTTTTCTTCCCTGTTCCCGATGCTGTTTTCTATTTCTTCTTATCCTTCTTGTCTCCCTTCCTTGTCCAGATGTTTTGTTAGTCTGGGGAGTCTAAGTTTGCAAGTCTGAAATATATATCCAGTATGTTGCATTTGACCACATACTTTCACCCATTTACACAATGTTTTTATGCTAATTCTCCAACATTCCTCTTCGTGTTATCTTATTCTTCTCTTTACTGTCTCTCTCTCTCTCTCTCTGGAACATTGCAGTGAAGTGAGGTCATAACGTTTGTCTTGGTGTAAGGCAGGCTGTGGGCCAAATGTCGAGTAGAGAGAGAAAAGAAGACGAGACAAAAAAAAAAGAAGAGAGTTGGAAGGAAACACTCGCTGGCTAAAAAAAAAAAAAAAAAAAAGTTTCAGGATCAAAATAGAACTGAGAGAGGGTCTGAAGAATGAAAGCGGTGATGGAGGGAGGGATTGAGATGTAATGTGAGAAGATGGTGGAAAATGGTTAGACTTGTCCTTGAACAGAGGTGGGTCATATGCACAAATCATTATCTCTATATATCCATATTAATATTGAAATTTTGCACTGTCCACTACATGTCTTAAAAGGCTCACTTTTGTCAGTCACCTCTCAGGTACAGAACAGCTCCTCCATCACAGCAGCTGAACAGACGGGTTCAAACAAATAGGACTGTGACATGTGCTGACAAGCAGTGTCTGCTGTTTGTTGAAGAAAAGAGTCCCGAATAAGATCTCGCACATTGTTTTCCTCTGTTTGATGGCTTATAATCCCTCTTGAATGAGCGTGTGTGTCTGCACGAGCTTCCCCCACTGTTTGAGTAGTTTTCACTTTGGCAGGCAGCAGGAATGTGGCCCATGCTTTCCTTCCTCTCTTGTTGCATAGTAACAGTCTTCCAGCTTCCAAAGAGCTGAAGACTCCCAGTGACTTTCATGTGTGTCATGCATTGGTGGCAATGTTTTGATATATGGCATCATTCCGGTTTCTGTGCCTAAGTGCTAAACCAATACCTTTTGAATTTTACTTGTAGGAATATAAAATGTTAAACTCTACTCTTTAACAAGATAAGCCAAACTTCCCAAATGCATCAGTGTTAATTTTTCCTTAATACAAGCAGGCGCTTCAATAAAGTCTAGAAGATGTACATCCTATTTAAATCCAGATATATATGATGGAAAAGAATCTGTTCAATCATTCACATTTTATTCAAGAATACTTAGCCATATTAATGTGCTGTGTATCCTGAACGTGAACAAAGGACTAAGCTGTCTGTGTACCACACTCTTTTTCTGTCTTTCAAAGTGATTCAAGTCACATGAGCAAATTTCTCAGTCCTTTGTCCATTTATTACCTTTTGATCCCATTGATGAAGCCGGTACAGGTCTAGAAATTGGATGCTAGCAGGAGTGCTAATGGGAGACAGAGAGAGAGCCAGACAGAAGGAAGAACAAAAGTTGGTTTGTGCTCCGCTCTGCATGGATTAGGTCTAAAAGCACAGTGTTTATAGCTTCAGATTTATGACTGACTTTGTTTTATCAGGCCACCCACATGGAATCAAATACTTTTCCTCTGCCAGTCTTTTCTTTCACTCCTGCTGCAAGCCCCACTCTTCTAGATATTGAGGTCATGCTGTGGAGGAAAAGTAAAAGATAGAGATGTGTGAATATTATAGACAGTAAGCTGGATAGCTGTTGGGGTATGGGTTTCACGTCAAGTGATATTATGAGGAGCAGACTTTGGTATTCTTCTTTAGTATTCTCAGCTACAACTTAGCTTTGATTGCTGTTGTTGTGGTGGGGAGCTGGATGGACAATATGCTGGGGTGTTTCTGCACGTGAGATCAGTGCAGCAAATGTTTTTAGACTAAAAGTAACGTGATTGACCGTGACTTGGTTCTTTTTATATGGTTAAACGTTACTGATGGTAAAATATTGGGAGAAGTATTGGATACCTGGGTGGGCATGTGTGAAAAAAATGAACCATTTTACCTTGATTATGGTATTTACATGAAGGCATTTACAGTCTGATTGGGCTATTATTCCTAAATAATTTAGGAGGGAAATGCCTAGAAATTGTGAGGGTCCAACAGAACCATCAGTTCTGCTAATGGACCTCTGTTCTGTAAAACTGCAGTAGAAAATGCACCATCAAACATTTTATTTTGTGATCAGTGGATAGGAAGGAGTTGATCTATGCGTAACATCACGCCTTTGAAACAGACTTAAAAGTAAGCGGACACATCTTACACAGGATTATGGCGTGGGCACAAGAAGTCTTTTTAACAGTGAGTCAGCATGAATTAAAGTGAAGTCCAAAAAGCAGCGGGATGCTGAGAGTGGTAGAGGTAAAGGAGATGAAAGGATGAGGATGTGGTTTGTTGTTCTGGTTGAATGTCTCCGTGACTCAGCAGATGAAGGAAGAGGTGGGATGAATGAGGAGGACAAAGGGCACTGTTGACGAATGTGGTCAGTGACCTGGGCAGCCTCTGATGGTGGGCGTTTGTGACTTTACCTTGTGATGGTGGTGAAAACACTAAAGCTTGAAGGGATGGATCTAAGCTGTGCTGGGAGATGACTTCCAGCCTGGTGTTTTAGCTATGGTTCTGTTCCTATTTAAGGCCCCAAGAGAGAGAGGGTTATGGAGAAAACGTCCCCACCTCAACCATCTTGTCCTCGACTTTCCTTCACACTCAAGACATTTTGCCTCTCTCTCACTCTCTCCTCTCTCTCTCTCTCTCTCCCACTCACACACCGCGCCAGACACACACAGCCTGGTGTGTGCTCTTGGGACTGGGCGCCCAACAAAAAAATGTTTTGTGTTCCTATGAGTAAGGAGTGTGTGTGTGTCTGTATGTGTGTGTGTGTGTGTGTGTGTGTGTGAGAGAGAGAGAAGAAGAAGGCTGTGTGCGAAATTCAGAGGTGGGGGGTGTGTGAACCTATTTGTTTTGACAGAGGGCCAATTTTAGAGATATGAAGTAATTTTGATAGATAACCAGCAGCAGATAACATGTGTTTTTGTGGGTTCGCATTTGTGCAGCCAGTGGAAAAGCTCCTTGCTGAATGAAGTCTGGCATGTTGTTGTTTCCTGTAGCATTCTCTTTTAACTATTTCTATATATCTATCTGTCTTTCACAACATTACCTGTTGTAGAGGTCAGCCACAAAATTGAGTTCATAGCCGCTTAAAGCGTAAATATTTGGAAACAAGGAGAATCAGCTGGCCTGGCTCTGTCTCTCTGGTTCTCATTTGTTTAATTCATTCAAAAACAAAGTGTAAAAAGGCACCAATGTGTTGTGGTTTACAAGGGGTTATGTGCAGTAACTTCAACTCGAACAAAGAAATAGCAACTCCCTAGCAACTAAAACTCCTCGTAAAACATAACATTTCAATTTTTACCCTTTGGTTTTATGAAAATAAACAAAGGAGATGTATTTACTTTCATTCTTGAGTCTCGAGGTGCTGGTAGATGGTTGAACAAACCAGTTCAGCTTTGTTCTCTGCTGTTTTTCAGTCTTTGTTAAGCTAACTGCTGACTGTAGCTTCATATTTAGCGATATGGATAGTGTTATCGCGGTTATTAGTAAGAGAGAACAAATAAATTAATGACTTTCCCAAAGTGGCAAACAATTACTTTCCTCTGTCTATTATATCTTCTGAAACAGGCGACTTTCATTTGATAAAGTAACATTTAGCTTGTACTAACAATACTAATAAGGGTTTTAATGCTAGGTTAAAAATCAACCTTGGACTACCAAGTGTCCGATAATCCAGGTTTTAAAGGTTTTTGAACATTGAAGAAACAAAATACATGTGAGCTGGACCCGTTATTGTGTCACTGCAAACGATCCCACAACATGAGGGCTCCATCTGGTTTCTCACAGTGAGAAAAAAAAACCTCTGTGGGGCTCACAGCTCTGGATATTCATGCCCTTGGTTGGTGACAGTTGCAATGTCTTTGAAGTCATGACTTTCCCCTTTTAAGGATAGTTACTGCATTTTTTAAAAATTCACTGTAACTGTAACTTCCACTGCTGAGTGGGAAGTCATAACAATTAAACCCGTTGCTGTTCAAGTTCTTCTTCTATCTTCTTTTCTCTTTGTTACCCTCAGTTCTTTGTCCCAGCTGCTCCTCATTGTCCTTTCCAATTCTCTCTCTTTCAGTCTGTGTGGATCACCAGTGTAATTACAAACAGTTTGCCCATGTAAGGAAAGCCTCCTCTGAAACAGCACTCTAGCAGAGCTGCTATTTCTTGCAGCTCTTTTGTGTGCGCAGGCAGATTTCTACATACTAAAAGTGTGTGTTTGTGTGTTGTACAAGTGAGCGATGTTTGTGTGTGACATAAATAATGGGTTACAACTGCCCTGGTTCTCACTACTATGAAATGGGGTCATCTGTTAAAGATTGTTTATTAATGTTTGCCATAGATATACGGTAAGGTATAGCTTTCTAGCCAGGTTTCTCTCAGGCATGTTGGTCTCCCCTGTAGTTTCTGGCATCACAGGTGCGCATCTGCAGTGGCAATGGCCTAAAGATGTCTGATGTGAGAATCACACAGTTTTAGTTTGTTGATGATTCACTAATGCTGGGCTGGGCTGTTGGCTGCCGTAATGTTAATGCATTGGAATCATGTGGTTTACAATTAGTTGACTTTAATTAATTTATTTTTCACAGAGAAACGGAAGAAAACGGAAAAAAGATACTGTGAAAATACAACAGAATACTTTATATGCCACAAATAGTTAATTCCAATACATGGAAAAAAGTAGAGGATGACTAACTCTGGGGTCCTACTGGTACAGCAGCTCACACAGATTATTAGTTTGCCTGTTAGCACTTAATGGTTTGGTGTCTGTCAGTCAGGGCATTCATTGAAAAACTAAATACAATATTTTAAGTAGTTTGTAATGGGCAATGCTGTATTGGCCTCCCAAAGCTGTTGGGTTTTTTTGAGGAGAAATAGTTTATCACATGGTAACAGTCAAATGCCCGTAACACTGGCACATACTCAAGTTCAGCATTAATAACACATATACTGGGTTTGTATGTCTTACATATCTCCCTATCTAAATGAACTTAGACTGATTGTCATGAACGTGTTGCCCCACTGCACTTATGATCGCTCACACAATAGCACAACTGTGTCATCCTTGCACTATTAACTTAGCATAGTTTACAGCGTGGTCGGGCCTGTCACCTTGCGCACACACTCTCTTACAGGGTCTGAGCTTCAGTCTGACCGCTGTGGGTTGACTGGGCGTTCGGTCCCTGTTCTCTTACTTGACTCCTTTCTTCACCCCAGAGAAAACATGACGGTAAATACTTCTGCCCTTCTCCCTTCCTCCCTTCTCTGTCTCTGTCACCGTCTTCCTCTCACCCTCTCCTTGAACTCCGTCTTGTAAGCATCAGTTACCGCCGGTTGGATCATGCTCTAGCTGCCAGTTGAGAAACTCTCGTCAAAAATGGGAATGGGAGGCAGCTGGAAGAGTCAGGCGCCATCCCAAGAGTGGCTGCTGGGATCTCTCGGTTAAAGCAAGGAGAGGGAGGGAAGACGGTGGAAAAGGCCGGGAATGGCTGAAGGCGGCAACCTCTGGCGGGTGGGTTGCTCACAATATTGTGTTTGTGTGTATGCATGTGATGCAGTTTAAGACCAGGTGTTGTTGGATACAAGTCCTCAATGAGTCACATTTATCTTTTCAAGATAATTTTCTTAAGTGAGTATTTTAGGAAAAAATGAAATTCATCAAAAGGATGGGTTGTTTTCAATGAAAACTTTTTAAATGTAATAAAAAATTACGGTATGGTAAAATATGTTTTGTTGCCCGTATTGTGTACAGTATGTGCCTGTGTTATTATTATTATTATTAGTGTTGGCTGCCTGAATCGAATTAGTGTTGTAATGTTTAGCTCCTCACCGCTGTCATCATTTGTCAGTGACCTCACCCCCATCCTGATAGTTTCATCATTGTGTGCCCCAATGGTGTCATTACATCATCATCATGGCAACGTGGATGACATCACTGTATGAACCACCAGTCTGTTTACATACCCTCATGGTTCAGATCCAGTTGTGCTGAGAAGTTTCCAGTTTTCCAAACTATTCACAGGATGAGCAGAGAATAAAATAAGAAATGGCCTACAAATCAATGACAGAACACACTGGTCAAAAGTAAAATATTCACATAGTCTATGGACACTATGGATTTCACATCAGATATTATTGCTGACTAGAGCTACAATTAACCTGCTGCTGTTTCTTATGGCTGTGATCCATGAAAATAAATTTTATTCATCAGTTGTAATCATACTTCACATAGATACATCCATTCTCCTACTCTGTGACACTGACTGATTCTTAATATTTACAGTAATAATTCATCAGTTTTCACCTTTTCTTCTTGTAAAAGCTCTTGTGTTTGCAATTAGTTGTTGTTGGCTTTTTCTGGTTTGGTGGTTTGGTGACTTGTTGGTATAAAATTTCAATACACTGGCAGGCAGCAGTATATTACCAAGGAAATGAAAACAGGTTTGTTCATGCAGGCAGAATATGAATGTTTTGATGCGGTAGCCAACCTTGTCAGAATATTTGGTCAGCAGTGCCACAAGGTCACTTTCCTGGGTTTCTGCTTCATTTCTTTGTTATAGGTACTTTTTCTGCTCCTTATCCAACACTTAATGGCTTTGAGGGGCTGGACTTTAATTTGTCTGAGAGCCCCTCCAGTTTGCTAGATCTTCAGTCAGTAGATGACTGGGTTCAGTAGCAGTGACAGCATTGACAATGCTTGTCTGTGGATTACGAGCTGTTGTGACTCCTTGGAGGATTATAATATTTTATATTATACCATTATACCACTATTTTTATATTATACCAATCACCACTAAACACTCGGGCTAAGTATTTTCCTGTCTAATTGTTTCGTGTTTTTAATTCAATAATCCTCAAAAGTGACCTGTTTTCCATCCCTGCCCCTGAGGTGAGCGTGAGGGGGCTCAATCTTTCTGGCTGCTGTCAACCTTGGTGTAAGCAAAACGTTTTTGTCCCAAGATGAGTTTTCACAAAACTCTGAGTCCTTCCTGAAAATATGTTGACCTTACCTCAGCCAAGAAAACTTCGGACGTGTGCGTGTGTTGGAAATTAATGAATGAGACAGGAGAAGGAGACCGGGATAAGGGAGTGTTTCTGTGTGTGTGTGTGTGTGTGTGTGCATCTGTGTTTCAACAACTTGCCAAATGATATTTTTTGAAAAAAAGATGAACAGGGGTTGCAGCTCCCTTCTCCCTCTGTCTGACTTTTTCTGTCTTTCCTGTCTCTCTCCCTGCTGTCTGTCTCTTTTTCACTTCTCCTTTGTCCTCCCCCACGTCTTTGTTGTAGCATACTTTAACTGATAAGGATCTAAGTCTGTGGCTAATGGCGGGTTTTAACAAGCTCATACAAACACAGTACTATCAGCATCAATCTCAAAAACTAAACCAGTGGTTCCTGACCTGTTTGTCTTTTAAGCCTTTAATCTGTGATGATTCCTCATTGGATTATTTAAATGATTCTGTATGTCACAGTTTGAAAACACAGATTAGAGAAAAGTCAGAAAACAAACATTTGTCCAGCAGACGTAATGTGTGAACTAAACTGTTGGTTTCAGTGACTGAAGAGCTGTTTTAAAGTATTAAGAAGCAATTAAGATTTGACTTGAGTCACAGTGTCACACATTTCAGTTCCCCATGATTCTCTGCTCTTGTTGTGTATTGTTTTCATGTTAAAGAACATAAAAGGAGCCACTATTGAGTTTAGGAGGGCGTGTTTGGATGTGTTATTAAACACAATTAAAGAACAAACTTTGGTGCGAAATTAAGGTTCTTGGAAACATGATTGTTCTATACGACAGTGGTCTAAGGAGTGGTGATCAATCTGAAGGTTGTGAGATGATAAGAAATAAAGGAATAAAGGTGTTTTTCACTTTGGTTTATATGACAAAACTCGGCAGATATAGCATGTTAATTGGTGAGCTTTTCGCTGTGCTGACAGGAAGCTTTGTTACCTTTGGAAAGAGCTTTTGACGAACCCTTGTTTATAATCTTTATGCTAAGCTAAGTTAGCTGGCTGCTGGATGTTGCTTCAGATATTCCCGCACAGGCAAGAGAGTGGTATCGGTCTTCTGGCCTAATTCTCGACAAAGGTAATAGCCAAGTGTATGTTTTCAAAATGAACAATCAACTCCACCAAATTCGAGGTTATTTTTCCTCCAACTTTTCTCTTTCTCAGATGGCTTTCCCTCTTCAACAATCAGAGGAGATATCACTGGTTGAACACAAACAGCCCTTATAGACATATACGGTCTGGCATTAGATCAACATTAATAAATCCTGCAAGTTTAACGCTCAAGTCACTAAGTGGCAATGATGGAGTTTCAGATACTGATGTGTGAGTCAGGAGATATTTTAGCATGGATACTGATGTTAATTTGAAAATACTTGAATCATGAGCCAAACCGCCGAAAAGCATTCCAGTAATACCAGCCACAGCCACTGATTTTGCCTTGTTTGGAGACTGCCAGCCCATATTCATTTTTGTGTACAGAAAGTAGATTCTTTGGAAGTGGATCCAAACCAGATTTAGGGTGGTTTGAAATGTGAAGTTCAATCAGATCTTTAGAGACATGTCTCAGTCTGGATGCTCAGATCTGATTTCAAGTTGTCTTTTGGGTCACTTGCGGTGCAACAGCGACAATGTCCAAATCCAGAGTGAGTAGATTACTACAGCAGCCTTCCATGCGAATGGAGTTGGTGATGTTTGGCTGTACAAATCGATCTGATCGCTTGCAAAGAACAATTAATGGACAGTCTCTGGTCTGATTTGAGAAACAAATCTGGGAGTTACCTTCAGGTATTTGTCTGGAGTACCGCCAAGCACTGAATTATGAAGTTTGAGGTCAGTAAAGTCCTGAAACTGTGTGTGTGCATGTGCTGACCTGCTGTCCTTAGCGGTCTCTCTCACATTCGTCCAGCAGTGTGGGAAGGTTTGCCAAATATAACAGCAGTAATCACTGTCAGCAATGATGGTTAATGATGAAGGTTAATGATGATTGCCATTTATCTGCAGATGGGAAGTGCATGTGTGTGTGTTGTCTCAGGTATGTCTGAAGGAGGAGCTCCCCAAGTCCCATCACCAGTGACAGCCAGGGGTTGTGGGTAATCGAGGTCCATTTTCTAAGAGACAATGTAGTCCTTCTTCACTCCTCAATAGGCTTCTTATTTCCAGCAGGCCTCGACTTTTCCCCTTCAAACATTTTATTCTCAGTTGGCATTTTCAGTGTGTGGTTCTGAAATGTTATTGTGAAAGGAGGAGAGAAATTATTTAAGGTTCAAACAGTGGCTACAGAGATGCCATTCACATTAAACGCGACTGGAGCACATTTTTTCCTGAAAAATGTCAGGCCAGGACTAAATCTTGGTTACTGATCTCCAATGTAATAAAAGCTTCTGGGATTTTAGCCATTTAGGGACCTAAAAAACATGCCTGTGGTAACATTTCGGGTCCAAACCCAACAGCTCAACAACCACAGGTGAAATGGGAACAAATACCAGTGGGTCTGACACATTTACACACAC
Organism: Lates japonicus; assembly: GCA_033238685.1. NCBI lineage: Eukaryota > Metazoa > Chordata > Actinopteri > Centropomidae > Lates > Lates japonicus. The sequence goes on along the minus strand of BRZM01001707.1, from coordinate 29,454 downwards.
TCATTCTAACTTTCATTGTCATTTTTGTTGCACTGTTTTCCGTCATCTCAGTCACACATGTCCGTTGTATCACCTTGGTATTCAGTGTATTTCCATCATTTCAGTGCAGTTACAATTATCAGTGTGAAAAGTTACGAGGTTGTGAATGAAGGCTGAGCAACAGACCGAAAACACTCATTGATTGAAAGACCAATTCCTAAATAGCTCCCAATCCGACCTTAGTGAGAAACCATCTGGTTGAGGTTTGAAGGGAGTTGTACACCACTGTAGCCATCCAGTGATTGTTACTTGCACTTCCCTTTCTTTGAACACCATCATCTTTCTCCATCGTCTTTTTCATGAAATTGTAGCATCATTTGAATCTTTTGTCTACATTTAAAAAGCCTCTCTCTAGCCTGATAATAAGGCCATTGCATTTTGTTGTCAGACACTGAGGTTGAGCTGGAGTTATTGCTTTTGTAAAGGCAGGCATAAGCATTTCCTGCAAACTTACCCAGAAGAATATTTTATGGGTGACCTTAAGTCTGAGGTCCTAAGCTCAACAAAACACGCTGGTGGGTTTATCAACTCAAGAAAACATAAATATTCTACATTATACAAACAAACCCATAGAAAGAAACAGAAGCATGGAAATGTCACATTTAACTTCAAATATTCCAATTTTTACTGTTTTCTGTGGAGTTGACTTATAGCAACTTATTATGCTGTGATGTTCTCATCAAGCCATCTTTAATAGCCATTTTCTGGCTCTTTCTGGGCAGATAACGTCTTCATTGTTAACACTTCCACAAGGCTCTTTTTTGGCTGGAATTTTTCTCCAGATGTGACCTTAAACAAAAGCAAAAAAAAAAAAAAGGGAGTGAAGGGCTTTGAGTGATTCGGGTCTGGAACCTGGCTTCTTTCTCTTTTCTTCTCTATAGTCACAACCTCTGTCTGTTGGATGCTCTGTAAACCCTGAATACACCTGACATCTTCAGACATTGATCGAATACCAATTGCAGTTAAAGGTGTATCTACAATAATCATCGATAACACTTTATTCAAGGTTAATATAGAAAAGAAAAAGCTGTTGCAGCATAATTGTCTCAACAGAATACTCTATTAACCTTTTGAATCAGCCTTTTGATCTGTGTGGCAGCCTGTCACTGTCCACTTTCTAATAATGCACAACTGCCATAAAGATAATAAATGGCTTCAGCTCTGCACTCCTTCATACAGACTTGAAAGACATATTCTTTATATTTGAGAAACATGCGGTATTAGCTTTTAATTTGAAAAATGTGTGCAGAGGTGAAAACAGCATGGATCCTGCCTTTTAAGGAGCTATTTCTTCTGTGTTATCCTTCTTGCAGGAACCATAATTGTCTTCATTGAGAGGGCAGGGCAGGAAGTGGGTTTGGGGGAGGCATTTTTTTTTGACCATCGCACACACACACACACACACACACACACACACACACACACACACACACACTCTCTCTTTCTCTCTCTCTCTCTTTCTCTTAATGTGTTTGTCAGACTTTCTTAAGCATCTAAAACTGTATAGATAGACAGTGATAGACTTTTTATTTTTTGGCTCGAGAAAGATGATGGTCACACATATGTGTATTCCTTGTCATCCATGGCAACCGTGTGTGTGGGATGGGGGTGTGTGTGGGACGGGGGTGTGTGTGTTAATATATAGGAATGTGGTGACATCAGAGGGCCTGAAATGTTTCTGTTAGGAAAGTAAGAAGAAAGAAAGAATGAGGAGAGGGGAAAGGAACAGTTTGGGTCCATAAAACAAACTCACATCTCTTCCACACCTTCCTTCTTCCTCATATGTTTATCCCTCACCTGTTCCCCCACTGAGATCACTGTTTCTACGTCTGTCTCCTTTGCTTTCTTTCTGACCTCGTCTCCGTCTTTCTCTCTCTGTCTCCTTCACCTCTCTTGCTCTATTTTTATCCCCTCTCCCACTGAGCTCACATCTGGATCTTATTGACAGAGTGAACAGCCCTTCAGCCATAAAAGACTCTCTGGACTTTCTGAGTTTGTCTGTGTGTGTGTGTGTGTGTGTGTGTGTGTGTGTGTGTGTGTGTGTGTGTGTGTGTGTGTGTGTGTGTGTGTGTGTGTGTGTGTGTGTGTGTGTACACTTATGTGCTGGTGTGTGCTTGGCAAAGCATGGCAGACCTAAATATAAACACCTCTTTATTAACAGAAGATTTCACCAAACCACACATGCATTCACATAGCGTAGTGTATGAACATTTAGCAGCAGCCACAACACTGCTAGGGTTTGTTGAGACATTTCCTGTTTAGGATTTTCCTGTTGGATTTTCAGCATGTTGTAAAATGTCCTCTGAATGGGTTGAAAATGTAATCAAACAGGTTGTTATGATGTTATTAGACGTCAATAAATGAAATTGATTAATATTAATCATCATCTACAGGTTTTACCTTTATAATTTAATAATGTAACAACTGTTTTTTTCTCATCATCCTTTAAGATGGACATTACATTTTGACAAGCTAACTCTCCAGCTGTTATTATACTGTGTCAGTATAACATTTTCAGGGCAGGCCATATTTCTATAGGGGATTTCCCTTGCTTCTTTATTATATTAAACATTTCTTAAGCAGTGCTCATACTGTGCTCACAGCTGAGTGAATGCACAGGTGCTTGGAGTAGATTTGCAACACCTAACAGTATTTGTGCTCCTAACCTTCAGTATGAGTTGGATAACCGTAGGCTAATGGCTAAAGCTGTGTTCTGCATCTTAAAATCGACTGGATGTATGTAGGAAGTCCTGTTTGACAAATTGCCTTTCACTGTTTGGTTACATTTGAGCAATGATCTTGTGTATCGTGGGAGAATGTCGCTGAGGTTGTTGCACTGTACCAAGCATATAATTATGCACAGTTTTTTTTTTCAAGAACCACTAAGCTAAAAGGAGTTGTACACTGAAAGAGTCTCAGTCCTGTTAGTTTGTTGGTATAAAGCTTTCAATTGTCTTTAAATCTTATTGTTAATCCAGGAAACAAAGTCAGCCACTTCTAAGCCCTGAAATGTTAAAGCAATTTATACTCCTGTGTTGAATCCACACCGTAGGTATGGCATAGCCGCGTACCCTATGTCGTACGCTGACATGCACCTCCCTAGAAATGTAACTGCATGTCGTGGCAATGCAGACTGCAACACCTATGATTGGTCCATGTGTCTCTTAGTGGCCAAACAAGCCCAGAAAACTCACCCTCCCGTGTGCCTCAATCAGTTCAGTGGTCATACACACTGTCTCCTCCGATGCCTTTCCTCTTTTCTCCATTTCATCAGAAGTAACTGTAACTGAAACTCAACATAGTGGCACAGAAGCCCTCACAGCCAACTAGTGTTTTGGCAGTTTAATTGCAGAGTGACACAGACACACTAGCACACAAGTATAAATGCTCACAACAGTGTAGGTCTTGCTGTCATTTGGAACTTTTAACTAGGAGGCCACCTGTAGGTTTCATTGGTAAATGTCTGTGTTTATTATAGATTGTTCAGCTTTTTTCAATGTTTTGTCAGCAGTCTGTTAAACCCAGTTCTACTTTGGGACTTTGGGTCATTAAATGCATGACTCCTGTCACGTAGAGACTCACAGCACGTCATAAATCTGACAACTGCCTCAGGTGCTGAGGTCTTTAAAAACTCTGCTCATTGCTGTCTGAGGTGAGCAGCCTCCAGGGCCGACAGCGCACCTTTTGACCTCCCATCCCTCACCTCTGTCTCACCTCTGTGGCAACTACATGCATTAACCCCGCAGAGAGTTAACAGCTAGCTACATGACAGCCTCTTATCTTCCTAATGACAGGCTGCAGTCCTGGTTAAAAAAAAAACAAAAAAAAAACCAAACAGTAAGTTTGTTAACAGAAGAGACGCCCAAGTTATAATGGGAAAATGAAGGAGAAGAGCATGGACGAGGCTCAATCAATCATGTTATACTCATGCCACCTTAATATCAGTCTCTTTGTCTGTTTCTCTCTTTCTGCACAGCACGGTGTCAGTGGTGGTTCATAACACAACATAACTGTAGATTTACATGTAACTTATGTGTATGTAACTCATCCGTTTATGTGTAACTATAGTGATTGAGGAGCTCGTGTTTCGGTTGGATCTGTGTGTGTGTGTGTGTGTTTGTGTGTATGTGTACTCTATTAATAGGGCGAGGAATGGTACAGGCCTGGGAATGTTGTCCTCTCCGGAAAAACAAACTTTTCTCTTTCCCCCCCCTCCTGTCCCTCTCCCCCTTATCTTGTCATTTTTCCTTTCCCTCCCCTTTGTGTCATTCCCATCTCACATGGAGAGGCAGAGAGAGAGAGAGAAGGGAGGAGTTGGTCCTTTCCACCAAGCAGGAAAAGGGAATTATTGTCGCTGAATTATGCTGCTACCGTTTTTGTTGACCTTGTTTTCCTCTTTCTTTTTTCCTCTACTCTCCCCTCCTATGTTCAGTCCTAAGTTATGATATAAATACCTCACCCATTCAAAGGCAAAGCATGTACTAAAATATAATACTAAATACACATACCTAAATCTTTTTGTGATTTAATGATTTACTTGATGATTCATTTTTGTTAGTGCTTTCTAGCCATGTCAATACAGTAGCCATTTGTTTATAGTTGTGCTGACAAGACGATTAAAGCTTGTAGCATAAGTTATAACAGTTAAAAGTTATAATGCAACACACTTTAGGTAAGTTTTCTCTCCGTGGGTCCCAGCAGGCTCAAAATATTTAGGAACATATTTTTGGACCTAAAAGTCAAACAGGTCACACATTTCACTGACGGTTTATGTCTGCACTGAAAGGTGTATATTTACATGTGCAGTACATTCCTCCTTGTGCAGTATGTGTGGATGGATGCATTGATCATGCATTCCAGTTATTTGGGCTCGGGCCAGAACATTCTGGCAAAGAAACCGCAGCAACATGGAGGGAGGGGAAGATGAAATAAATTTTAAGAAAGAGAGAAAAAGGAAGAATGAGAGGATTCTGGCTTCTTATGATTCCTTCCATTCTGAGGCACAGATCCCAGGGGTTATTTTTGTCCCCTCTGAGGAGCCGTAGCCATAAACAGGCTGATTGTGATGTAATCTCTTGTCTTTTTTTTCCCCTTCTTCTTCTGTTCTTCTCTCTCTACCTCCTCCCCGCCCTTTTGCTGCCTCTCAAATATTAAAATTTTGTTTTTCTTGAATTATGACCGGTGTCGCCCGAGGGACTGAGAATAAAGACCTCATTTTTCTGCCATCTTGAAAAACTCAACACCTCTTTGGAGCTTTTGTTGGAAAATTAACCTCAGTATCTACCACATTCATTTGTTCTTGGCATCTTACATTAATGTCAATGAAAATAACTTTTTAACTGTGTATTGAATGTTGTAGACATTGTTACAGAGGCTCAGAGTGGATGATGGGGTGAGGACTTTTGGAAAGCAGTAAAACTGGGCGGCAGTGTACAAATGGCTAAGTCAAGGAACCTTTAGTTTGAGTTTAGTCAGCGTGTGTTCGCTGATCTAATCACTCCCACTGAGAGCAACATTGGGACTGAGCCCGTATCACACACACACACACACACACACACACACACACACACACGCAACACTGCCATATAAGGAGAGAGCGAGAGGGAATCGGGCAGGGTTGAAACAGGGGGTCTCTTTTCTTCTCTCCCTTTTTTTCCATTTTCTCTCGCTATCCTGAAGTTCACTGGCAGCTTGCTCTCTTTCTTTATTCATGCTATCATCTTCCGTTTTAGTTTGCTCTCTCATCCAGCTCTTTGCGCTCTCATACTTTGTCCTCTCACCACCCCCCCCCCTCTCAAGTATGAAACTGTCTCTCTCTTTCTCTCAGAAGACCATACACACCCAACTTTTTGGAAAGCTCTCTCTCCACCATTTAAACCTTTTCTCTCCTCCCTGGCTTTACTCATGAGTACACATTAACTAAATGTCGCACTGCTCACCAGCCCCTGTTCAAATAGACCATTGATATTAACCCAGACCAAACACCTAGTGCACAGGAGTGTAAGGGCATTACGAAATAAGTCAGTTTTAATCTATCGAGTGTAAGCAAACAAAGGAGCACTTCCACTGCTGCTGATACAATGCGACAAAGGCAGTTATTTATTGTGTGGCTGTTTGTACATGCTTCATTGTTATTGACTATTTTCTGCAGACACTTTGTGTTTGAAAATGTTTTTTAGAGACCGAGCCCTGCAGCCGACCCTGTGTGCATTTAACGTGTTTTCAGTGGTTTGGCTTGACCAGCGAGTTGTAAACCACTTTGTGCATTTCAGTTGATATCAGTATTTGGCAATATGAGGTTCTTGTGGGAAACCAGCAATACTTGGGTTGAATAGTTGAATTGGTGTTGTCTTTTACCGTACATTACCTCCAAAAAAGCCTGTTTTTGTTTGAGTTATTGATCCTTGGTTGGTTTGTTGGTATAACCTCGCTCTGTAAGGCGCACTGAGGTTATACCTACTTTCCTCTTGTCATGATTATTAGTTCCCTGAAGTTGCGTCGAGCCTCGTGGACCTACGGTGTGTTTACAAGGACTCAGAGAGTTCAGAGTGACACTGTTAGTGAATATTTTGACAAAGCAGTGGTTAATGTGTATAGTAAAAATGACAGAGAGCACCCCCCGTGGCTTCTGTGTTTTCTGTGTGTGTGAATGCGCGTGTGTGTGATTATGCGCTGTAGTGGAATGTGACTGTTTCATGTGAGCAGTTATAAAAGGATCCACTTTCCTGGGAGTATCCGGTATCAGTGTGTGTGTGTGTGTGTGTGTGTGTGTGTGTGTGTGTGTGTGTCTGTAGTAGAGATAAAGAAAATGTTTCCCTTTTTTAGTTCTGTCCCACTGAGAGGACAACTCATGGGAGGGTAGTCTTCAATCAGGTCCTCCTCTGTTCACATGGATGATGACCACGAAGGAGCTCTTATGTTTGACATCCCCCTCTCGGCACATAGGCTTATGTACGGTTATGTGCTGGTTCAGTGTGTGACATTTGTCATTGTTGGACTGAAAAAAAAAGCGAGGAGAAAATTGATTATAACTGGCCCTTTAGTCATACAAGATATTGACATCTGTCACAGTAGGAAAAGTACAGGTGCAAGTACCAAAATTAATGATGGCTGAATTCCATTTAGCTGCTTCACATGAATGGAATAGAACCATCATTACTGTTGCTAGTAGCATACTTCATGTCAAAACATCTGCTGGGGAAAAGGTCTGTGATGTATATGGTAGCATTAAGTAGCAAACATTAAGCAACATTAGCCTTCTGGCCACTTAACTGAAGCTTTCCACCTTATTTGGCACCTTTTTCTGTTGCAGTATTGAGTTGACCTACATCCTTGATCTGTTATATATGTACTGTATATATTAATGGTTCACAGCCAGTTATCCATTTGGACCTCCACGAGGGTACCAGATGTTGTTGCTAGGAGATTTGTGACGCAACTGTAAAACCTCTGTAGTGAAACACTGCAGGGTAAATGTTTGTGTGTGTAGGTGCTAATCATGAGGTACTCTGTGCTGCTTGGTTTTTCTTTCTCATTCATGCTTTCTCTTCCATTCAGATGTTTCTGTGGCAACTGGTGTTACATAGCAACTAGCCGGCCAATAACAGAGCTCGAGCTTGCTGCCTTTCTCTTGCTCCATCTTTTTCTCTCCCCATCTCACCTGCCCTCCTGTCCAAACTGAAAGAGTCTCACAAGAGTGGCTCTGCAGCCTTCCCAGTGGACCGTCAGCTGTCACTGATCCTTTTAAAGCTCTCTCAGAGGGAACAGTGATGACCACAGCTGCTGATCTGCACAGTAGCAGCAAGTAGCAAAGGTTTTACATGGTCAAACTTCAGCAGTGACAGAAAAGTGAAAATCTGTCCTCGTTGACATGGGCAGAGACTGCCTCCCCTCTCTGTTGCCACTGTCTCCAGGGCTGTGTAGTAAAGCTACCGCCAGGCTTTCACTAACCTGAGTAGAGGCAATAACTGGCATCTTTCTGATCTGCAAAGACCTTTTCACTTTCTGTCAGTGAAATGAAACCATTCATCTCATTCCATCTCATTTCTTCTGCACTTAAGAGGAGCAGGTTTATGAAAGGACCGACTTCCTCGACTGTCCTAGGAAAGTGGAGCGTGTGAGCTCGTTCAATCACTGCAATCACTTTCACAAAGAGCGAGTGAAGCTGCTCAGCAGGCAGCTGCTGCACCGCACAGTTTCCAGGTGTGTGAGTGTGAAGCAGAGATTTGCTGCAGGCCCCATTCAGACAAAGAATAAGACTCACTGATAATGCCAGCAGTGGAAGACGGCAGTAGACGAAGTAGGTGAGAATCTGAAGCACAGCTGCACAGATTAGTCGATTAGTAAATTAAAACTGATCATTTCAGTCAATTTCTAAGCAAAAATGCCAAATGACTGCCTGTAAATGTGATAATTGTAGATTTTCTTTGTTTTGCCTGGTACTGAACTGAATATCTTTGGGTTTTGAATTGTTAGTTAGACTTTTGAAGATGTCATTTGAGTTGTAGGAAATTATAAAGGGCATTTGTTGCTGTTTTCTGACATTTTATAGACAAAATAACTAACTGACTAATGAAGTAATTAATCTGCAGATTTATCAAGGCTTATCAGTTCTCTTTGATCAGTGTGAACTTATGCTGGCAACTTTCCTGTCCAGTCCCTGATAACTCATAAGAATTCTATTTCCCAAAACCCCAGTTACACTGTCATCTTTTTTTCCCATTATATTAAGAAAAATCATCATTTACATCGCAAATTGGTGGAAGGGAATCAAACCAGAATCGTGCTGCGTCTCGTCACATATCCATCTCTATGTGTGAATTCTTACATTTGATCAAAGAAGAAGTGTGTCTGTTTTGTGAAATGTCAAAAACAAAAACAAAAAATACTTCTGGTCATGGTTTGCCCCATAGAGTTGCTTTCTCACATCGAAGTGTGTGATTCAAAAGATTTTATTCTTCTGAGAGTGACAGGTCTCTGTGTGAACGAGAACTAAATGTTCAGTAAAACTTTTCAACAGTAAAGAGATATTTCTCTCCCTTTTTCCCACATCTGATTCTCTCTGTTTCAATACTTCGTCTCCACCCTGTCCACGCCGTCTCATGAGATCTGCCTTTGTTCTGGTGCTTTGTTCTGTCACTCCCTTGTTTCTGTGTGTGTGTATGAGCATGCGTGTTATTCTCTGACCTCATCGTTTGACTTCAGATTAGCTCTTTAGCTGCCTCCGATGCACCAGTGTGGTACAGAAATTCTGATGTGTCCCAGCAATTATGGTGTTTGAACATTTTAATTATTGTAAATCTACTCAAAGCTGCTCTATATTCTCTGTCACCATTTTCCTGGAAAAGGTTTAGCTCCATTCAACCCTTTCAAGAGCCCGACACATGTTTTGATTGCCCAAAGCTGTAATAAGACACTCCATTTATTGTAGCTTTACTAGCCAACAAACCCATACACACACACACACACACACACACACACAAATGCACACATGTGAGGATTTTAGGCCTTGAGGGGTCAGGAATGTTGAAGAAAGAAGGATAAAGAGGGGAAATGGAGAGAAAGAGGGATAAGGGGGAGGAAGAGGGACTAGAGAGGGGGTGAAAGAAAGTGAAAAGTGAAGTATGAGGTAGAAAGGAGAGAGATCAGCTTAATCTGCAGTATGGTGTTTAGTCTCGGCTAAGCTGAAGCATTATAACAGTACAGTCTGTTGGAAGCAGTGGTGACCAACTTGTCTGCTAACTGTGGTTTGAAATGTCACGAAGCCTTGCAGTCTGGATCTCTCTGTCTCGCTTTTTTTCTCCGTCCCTGTTCATCTGTTGACCCATCCTCCTCCCTTTTTCCCACTCTCAGACTCAAACTACTATACATGTCGCTGCGCTTGGGCGTGAGTGTGTGAGAGCATGTCCCAGCGCTGCTGACGAGCCAACGTTAGCGCCGCGTGAATCTTTTTTGAGGCACAGTTTTCCTAGGAAATCCAGCTGAGTCTCTTCAAGTTCCTGTGTTACTGAAAATAATAGCCAGAAATGGGGATTTTATTTATAAGGGCGGCAGTGTGAGAGGACTTTTTTGGAAATTAACAGAGAGAGAGAGAAAAAGAGATGGCAGAGGTCGGCAGAAAAGGACAAATTGGGTGGGAGAGGCAGAGACACAGAGAAGGTATTTCCGGAGTGGTGTTGGGGTTAAGACTAGTCTCTGTGGCTGATGGCTATCTCTGGAGCCCAGTGCATTGTGGGATAGGTTACTGGACAGGAAGTGGATGGGATGTCAGATTACAGGCTGCGGTAGGACTGAAAATGGAGGACATGGACGTAGAGTGAATCAAAGGCTCCTCCTGGTGTGTCCCTGTGATGCTGTCTGGTTTGGGTGTCTGCTGAAAGATGCTGCTAAGGTTCCTCTGAAGATGACAGTAGAGAAAATGTGCATGACATGGCAAAATATACTGTATCATACATTATAAATTTGTCAAATTGCCCACCCACCAGAGTAGATTAAGTATCAATACTTCTGCAGCTTTGTGTTCAAATCGTATCTCTGAATGTTCAGGTTTGTTGTTTGGTGATATATCAGATCATCTACGGTTTCTTCAGGTGTGTGTGTGTGTGTTTGTGTCAGAGAGTGGTGGAATATTCCTCTTGGATGACTTCAATCTTTGTGTTTATGCATGTGTCTATTTCAGCTCAAGTGCCAATCGTGTCCTTGCCTAGGCCTCACCTCTCTGGGACAAAGGGTCTTTTCACAGCACATGTATCTCTCTCTCTTGCTCTCTCTCTCTCTCTTTCTGTCCCTCTCTCTCCTCCCTCTCTCTCTCTCATACACACACACACACACACACCCCAATCACACCACCATCCCATAAGGGCGTATTTGGAGAGCAAGTGAATCTGGTTACCGGGGCCTTCTCTACCTCTCACATGTGCTACAGTTTCAACAACAAATCACGGCTCAGTTTGGTAACAGGTGTTGTTTACTTTGCTGTCATTTCTGACCTGAAGACAAATGAGAACTACCTGAAACCATCGAGGCCATTTTTTCCCTCATGTTTCTGTGACAGTGTATCATTTTATATTAAATTAGACATCCTCTGAACTTATCTCACTATACAGGTGGTTTATATTTGACATGTTGTTCATGGTTTCTAAATGATTTTAACAGGGATTTTACCTTGACCCTGTGGCAGAAAGGGAAAAAAACACACACACTCTGTAATGAGTTTTTTTCATTATGACTACTGCCCCCTTGTGGGTAGTGTTTATGCGGTCTGGGTGCAGCCTTAAGTGATGTGTGCCTTTATATCTTAGACATGTTATTGACATCTGTAATGCCTCAGTCAGTATAAAGCGAGCATATTGTTAAAGAGATGGAGAGATGAGGTAAGATGTACATGGAGACAGAGATATAAAGAGAAGTGGAATGTGGAGATAAATCAATAAAATGGACTGAACAGGGACAGATGGAGCTTTATCCTGACCTCCCATGTTGTAGGTAGCGGTGGGAATCATCTTTTTCCTGGAATCATCTGTCATTATCCTGTTACCCGGTACTGACATGCGGAGCAAACACAGCTCCACACACCTGCTGTGCACACACACACACAAACACACACACACACACACACACACACACACCTGAATGACTTGTGTTTTGTTAGTGCATAAAACAATAGCTATTTTGTCGTACTTCATTTATTCTGTCTTTTATTGCCGTGTGTGTGAGTGTGTTTGTAACTGTATGAGGGTTGTTGTGATAAACGCCAGATGGATAACTGGACAAGTGCGCGCGCGCACACACTCACAAAGGCTCAGATGGTACAAGCTGTATGCTTGCACAGGTGTGTGATGTGAAATCTGTTTTGATCTGTTTGGGCAGTCATGCGTCCACCTCTCCTAAGGTTACTCGCTCTTTCTCTCTCTCCTTCACACACACACACAAACACACACACACATACACACCTGTGGACCAGTGGGTATGTTGACAGGTGTCATCAGTTCTCCTACATGTTTATCCATAGACTGACTCAGTTTTTGTGGGGTGATATTGGCCCGGAGGCTGTGATACAGATGTCACATCAGCTGTCACGCTGTTAGCAGCACTGAGTAACACTCACTGGGTTCGGCTGAGCAAGAATCAAACCACGCACACATTTATTTGCAGGGTGGGGAGGAAGTAGGAAGTTGAACCACGGCTGCAAATTCAGCCCACTCATGATCAGCAACATATGCGTGTCTGGCGTGGAGTCCTGGTGTGTTTATTTATAAATGTGTCTGTGTCGATGCATGAATATAGAACCATTTAGACTCTTCAGCTTTTTTTTTTTTTAATGATTGGAGGTTGTTATTAGGCCACAGATTTTATTTTTCTGGTGAATGTGTAGACTGAAAAGTGACATTGTGAAACAGAGCCTGGCTCATGATCATTGTTGTGTTCGATTCACTCCCTGTTGCATCATAATTCATTATTTCGGCCAATCTGAAATCTGAAAATAATCAAAATGCAGTAATAATTCCTAGAAGAGGAGGCAAAAATCTTCACCTGACCATGTTAGAGCTTGTGCACAGTGTGTGTGAGAGAGAGAGAGCCGGTAACTCATTCAGGGAGAACACGCCATCCCCAGGCTGCTCCCTTTTTCTGCATGTGCACATGCACACACATGCAGAAACAACACGCACAATTTATGGCTTTTTTTTTTCTTCACTACCTAGCAACTGCATTAGTACAAAACTAAACAGGAAATGCTGAGGATATGAGCACTTTGGAGTTGCTATGGAAACAAGATGCTATGGATGCTGATGTAACTGGTCAGGTGATGATTATGACTTGATTCTGAAGTCTGGTGTTATTGTTATTGTGAGCCAAATCCTATGAAAATAACAAAGTCAGTAATAAAGTAATCAAGCAATCTCATTAACTAAGTCTCTGTGTCTGTGCAGACAGAGTCGCCTCTGTGTCATAGAGCTCCATTGTTCAAAAACGGTTCAGGGAGTCACACAGTTGCATGTAACATATGCCCTCACTACTATGAACACAGGCACTGTAGTTTGTTTTGAGTTAATCCCATATACACTATCCTGCTGCTATAAAGCCTCACCAGTGCAAAAACGTGTCTTAGTCCACAGCTGAAAATAGTCCCTCACCCACTCCTGTTTGAGCAACATTTGCTAAAATTGCAGTGCCCAGAAAATTAGTTAGCCTTTTTTAAAACATAGATAATAAAAAAAGAAACTCTAGATTTATGACCCATTTTTACAGATGGACTAAATCTTAATAATGGAAGCCTTTAATGCAGACATGATGGCGCCGACACTTTTGTATAGTAAAAGGCCCAGATTTCACAATGGCCACCCTACAAAATTGTCCTATTATTTGTGTGGTAAAAGGTGTGTGGCAATAATGTATTCTAAACAGGACTTCAGTCTAAATCAGACTGCATGCTAACTACTGAACCTGAATCACTGAGATAAAATGTAAAAGAAATAAGGAAACAAGAGACCCATGTGTATGTATTTTTAAAAAAATCTGTGCTCCAGCCCTAAAAATGCCTGAGAGATTGTCATCTCTGATCTCTGTCACCAGACCTTCAAAACCGTCTTATTGTTTCTATGGCAGCAAGGATTAAAGGCCAATTTCCTGCCACGAGCTTGACCTTTAAATGTCCTTTTGTGACCTTTCTCTGTTGTCACCATCTGATCTCTGTTGGAGAGAAAGAGCCTAAAGTCTGTCTGGGTTTATTGCCTGCTGGCTGTAAAGGAAGACAAAAGCTGTCTCATAGCACGCTTAACTTGAACGTGAAATTCAACACGTCTCAGTGGACAACTGCGGAGAATCAGTTTGTTTTATCACATCATATTCTCGGTGTTCATCGTTGTCCTCGCCAGACTATAAAATTGGGCAACTTAGAGGTGTTCTGTATTGAGCTGGCTGACATCAAATCACTTGAGGCTTGTGTGTTTAATATTGCATGGTGCAGTGTATTGTTAAAGCTACTGTTGCTTCTTTCAGTTTACTTGCAAGCAGCTTCAGCTCAAACCCACATGCCGTGCTGACTTCTACTGCAACTTTTTCATTAAAACTGCATTTTAGATTTCTGCCCTCACAAAAACTCTCAGGCAGTGCTTACCTTCTGGCAGATGTGCACACACACACACTCCAAACCACACACACAAACCCTTTTTCTACAGTTAGTCAGTTTACAGTTTTACCATCATTATCCTCTGTTCACATATAAATCTTGATTTTCTATTTGTCTCCATGTGTGTCACAAAAGTGCTGCGTGTTAATGTGGGTGCACATACTTTATGAATTCTTAAAGGACCGAACCAGCTGCTCTGCATGTTTTAGACCATTAACATCTCAGAGTAATACAGCTGTGAACAGGAACTCTTTGGAAAGCTGCCCCTAATGGTGTGTTCAAGCACCACGGAAAATGTAAATATATGATGATAGCCTAACTGCCATCAAATATAAGTGAAGACATGGAATCCATAAATTTTCACATAAAGCTAGTAGTCAAGCTTTAATTCCATTAGCTCAATAACATATCCATTCACCACTCTGTTGCTTTGAAATTCTCCTTTTTAACATTGTCAATTAGATTTATTTTACCTTGAAGATGAAGCACACAAAGAGTTTTATTGTGAGTGTGTTTGGATTGCAAACAAAAGCTGTGGCAACAGAAAACAGGAAGACTTAGTTTTCAAATGGAATTTAAAAAGTTTATACATTAGAAATAAAGGTGTGTTTCAAATAGGACCCACAGTAACTATTTCAGATATTTGATATTGAATGGATTACATATCTCCAGTTAATTTCTCTCCAGTTATAGTATATGAAAATGAATGAAATAGTGCTGAACATTTATAGCTGATAGGTTAACTGACAACAATGTTCATAGTCAAATAATCATCTAAATTATTTAAAAACCCTCCTAAAATATGAGGATTTGCTGGTTTTCTCTGTTTTATATAAATGCAAGACAAAACCTTGGGTCATAAGAAAATATACTGGGCTGGGTTTCCTGCTATATTTTCACATTTTTTATTTTTACAGACTAAACTAGGTTCTAAGATAGTCATTAGTCTCAGTATTGGCTCAAATTCGAGTGTGGCCTGGAAGATTGAAAGTCCAGGCTGCCACACATTTACATAATTTGTAGTTGATAGGCTAAAACATGCAAAACACAGGTATGGTCCTTTAAAATTACATCCTAGCTCACTGTTGTCATGGTTATCTGTGGGCTGCCGCCATTCGGTGGTCTGCTCAGTCTGCCTGTATAGACGTAAAAAAAACAAACAAAAAAAACATTAAAGGATTTCCATTTCAAATCTGTATTTCTCAGTAGTGGGAGGAAGGGCTGTGCAAATAAAATCTGACTTGACTTGAAGGGAACTGTGTTGTCATCAATTACATGGTACTGTGTGTAACATTAAGAAGATGTTACGGGGCAGGAGGGATCATTTATCAGACATATAGCTAGAAGGGGGTGGATGGATGGAGATCTCTTATGTTTCTGTCACCACCACCACCACCCCCTTTTTCATCCCTCACATGCCTCAATCGATTATTTATGGGGGGATTGGTTGAGTCTGGCTGAGCGGAGCGGAGCTGAGTGCTGTGAGCGTCTGCCCTGCCTGCTGTCTCTCATTATACACACCCAGGGGGAGGGCTGTGACACACTCACACCCCCCCCCCACACCACACACTCTCACACACTTTCTCTCTCTCCCTTGGTCCCACACACACACACACACACACCTCGACATGCGCTCACATTGCTTACATCATCCATGCAGTAGAAACAGATCAGACATGCAGCCAACAGGCGTGCTCATACTATGAACTGTATTTTAACAAGGACCGTTGCAGAGGTTGCTTTTCTAAGGGACTAGATTATTTGGCTTGTTGCCAGAGGAAGAGAGGAGAGGAGAAAAAAACAGGAGGAAACATGTTTATTTAATGTTGTGAATAAGAGGAAAGGTGGTGATTCCTTCCACCCTCAGGTGTGTCTGTTTATTCTTTTTCTCCGTGGCGTTGATCTGGTGACATGAAGACCAAGTTTGTGTGAGTAAACAAAGCGATCAAAAAAAAGCCTCAGGGTTGTTTCCGTGTGTGTCTTGTGCCAAACTGAGCGTGCGTTGGGGCACTCGGACCATTCAGTATGCTGCAGATGGTTCGAACCCTAGCCCAGTTCAGCATCGCTCTGGAGGAAATGAATGAGAATGGGGAGAACACAGGAGATGAAGGAGGAGGGGTGGTGGAGGAGGAGGAGGAGGAGGAGGAGGAAAGTGGTGGATGCTGTGGGTCAGTTCCAAACAACGGTAGATAGGAACCGGAATTTGAATGGGAATGGACTTTGTGTTGGAAGCCCCCACGGAGAGGTAGACTGGAGTATTTATTTATTCATTTATTTCAGCGAAGATATGTGTCTTTTTCTGTGTCATCCCTGTCCCCACACACTCTGCTGTGTGTCCAAGTCAGTTTAGATTTCCCTCTATCTCTCTGAAAAAAAAATCCCCTTTTCCCTTTCTGTCTCTCCTTCTCACTCCCCTTCTCTCACTTGTGACTTTAAAGCCTACTTCCTCTCTTTCTTCTCCTTTACTTGATTTGATTTATTCCTTTCCCTATCACAGCTCTCTCCTTCTTTTAATATGTCTGTCTCCCTTGGATAATGTCTCTTTCTTCAGATCTCTCTCTCTCTCTCTGTCTCTCTCTCATGCCTGTCTATAATAGAATTAGAGCAGAGTGAATCACAAGATTAGCCCCAACACCTACTGTCACAAACACTAACAGCGCTCTCTGTAGTCTCGCTGTCCGTCCATTGTGCACTCGTTCATGAATCCGCACAATCACTATCCAGTGCTTTGATGATCAGTGTCTTGGTAGATTTGCTAATAAGCATAATCAATTTTATTTTAAGGCGTCTGTTGCAGCGCTTCCTTCTCGCGTGTGAATCATGTACCTCATGTTTGAGTTATGTTTGCATGAGTGGGAGCAGAATCAACAAACACGCTTTTGGATTACATCCACACATGTAAGCAGTCACACACAACCTTACACATAGTGTAGACAACAAAACCGCAGTAGTTCTGCTAATCTTAACACCCCAGCCTGTTAATCCACACCACAAGGATTCAGCTGTATTTGTATTTGTATGTGGGAGTAAGTCTAAGTAAGAGCAGTGCTAAATTCTCCCTTGAAATGTCTGTGCTTTCATTGGTGACAACCCCTATAATTTATCATTTATAAGCAGCGTATATACATAAGATAAATTGTTTATGATATCGTTAATGTAGTTATCTGTTTGTACACCAGCATCCAGTTATGGATGCTTCACAGAGGGAGTTTAAGTTGTTGTCATATTCAGCAATAAACATTTAAAGCAACAGAATGTAACTTTGGTGAGCAACAGTGCCCTCTGCAGCCACATATTGTATTTCATTCTATTGGGCTCAAAGTTGTTTTCAATCAATCGCTTGACCGGAGCTCGGACCATATAGTGTCGCTCACTGAAATGAAACAGGGCCAAATAGTGTATCAGAGGAAAGAGCTGGTTTCGACCAACTTCTAAGTCTTTTTAACTGATCTAAAGTTTGGCATTACTCTTGAATCACCAGAGTCTGAGTCCTGCAGTTTAAGCTGCTGACTATCACAATTATGTATGTCTCGCAGGTGATCATACCCGCTCACCCAAGTAACATTTAGCGTTTAGGGCGCAGAGTTGGAATCACAGAGGCACCACCCTTACTGCTGTAAGTCTGATTGTTCAGGTAATGTTTTATGTCAATCAACTAAACAATGCTCCTTTTTCTCTGGTTTGTGGTATTGATGAAGTGGTTGAAGCAGAAGAGGATTAATTACACATCTTAACATTGATTATTTTATTACCTGACTGAATGAATGTGAGGACCAGTAGGGAGGAGGATGATAAGAGTTTGGGGATGAAAGAAATGGAAGACGTGATGAAGATGGAGGAGTTGGGAGGCTGGTCAATAGTGTGTGCGTGCGTGTCTGAAAAGAGAGAGAAAACTATTGATCAGTACAGAGTAGGTCAGAGCAGTCGGTGGCCTGCAAATGACAATTAGGGAGTCCATAGAGAGACACACACACACCCACACACTTACACTCTTGCTTACATCTGCGTGTTACGTAAGGCTGCAGAAAGGTAGAAGCTGAAGAGCGATGAGACTCCTTCACTTCCAGAGCTGTCACCTCTAAGCATGAGCAAGATGTGAAAATCAGTCTTGGGGTTTTACAGAGGCATCTGCATGAATGGAGGGAGAGATAAGTGATGAGGATGCTTTCTATTTGGGCTTAGAGGGCTGCCTGTTGCTGCTTTCGCCAGGCTGTTGCCAGGGGATACAGTTATCGGGGAGGGGAGGGTGGGTGAGGAGGGAATGAAGGCGGCCGGGGGCTGAGAGAGGTGTGACGACAGCGATGAGATGAGAGGAAAGAGCTGCTTTTTCTGATGAGATAACTTCAGCACAGACCTCGTGATGTGCTGATGCTGAAATACATATTCAGTCGTTTGGCCACATGGAAGAAAAATTACAATAATATCACAGATTTAGTGAGGTAGTTAGTGGTCCCTGACAAGATATCATCGCTGCAAAATGTCAGTATGAATCAAGCAAATGAGCTTAAAGCTGGTACGAAGATTTTGTTTCTTTTGTACAGAGCCAGGCTGTTTCCCTCTGTTCAGTTTAATATGTACCATACACAGTCTTTGGTGTCAGTAACTATATCAGAAAAGACAGAGAAAACTTGATTTTTGAGGCATTCTGTTAACTAAAAAAAAACAAAACAGGCAAACAACTAGAAATAGTTCTGAAAACATACAATTTTTATCCGTCCAAACTCAAATTGATGCAGCTGCAGTCTTTCCAGCTGTGCCCCATTAAAAATGTGCAAGTGTTTTTGTTGGTGATTAAGGTCACAGAAAGAAAGACGGTGACCTTACAAAATATTTGACGGCTCAAAATTGAAGGCAGCTGTGCTACTTGGAAATTGGGAACTTCACTCCATCGTTGGCAAAATACCACTTTGAGATACTGAATTGTCTGCACAGGAGAGGCACTGGATGGAAAAAAAGGAAACTATTTTCAACCAATAATGAATATATAAAATTGTACAGGTGAACACCTTGTATAGCATTCGGTTTCTGTCATTCAGCAGCGCCAAAATGTAGCACTATCAAACTACCAAGAACAAAATTACTGGAACCGTTTTGTACCATTTTATACAAACAATGTGTAAGCAACAAAACTAAATAGTACAGAAATCCATGGCAAAATAGAGCAATAAAAGAAAAAAAAACATTGATCTCTGTTGCTTTTGTCTGGTGTAGACTGTAGAGCTGTTGAATGTTGTGCTAACAGCAGTGACAGTAGTATAATATGACAGTGAACAGGAAAACATACACTCATAACAGTGCTAAAACGACCTATGGTACGTGCAAGCATAAGTAAGATGATGTCAGGTCAAACAGAACGGCATGAGACAAAGCTGCCTGAGCTCTGGCTCTGGTGTATGTTGTCTTTATGGTTATGCTGTAATGTTTGGCTGCAGTTGTGAGGAATAACTCGCTTTGTGGACCCCCTCTGTCCACACCATTATGAAGTCACCAGAGCTTGCAGAGGGACACATGAGAACATGCTGTACTACTCACACACACATATAATTACACACGTGTTCAGACGTTTCTCACACACACACACACACACACACACACACACACACACACACACACACACACACACAGAGAGAGAGAGTTTGAGGTTTCTTCTGAGTTCCCCTTCAGTGTTATAAAGTGATGGACTGAATCCTAAGAGCCATCCATTACGCCACATTTATAACAGCACCACAGGCTACAACCCTGACTATCAGGTGAACTGTTTGAGATTGTGAGTGTGACTGAGGGAAAAAGAATAACAATGCACTTACTGGGCACTTAACATACTATGGCACACTTGCGCTCTTTGTGCGACTCTGTGAATTCCATCTTAAATGAACTGGCTGTGATGTACAGGCTTGTCCCTCTAAACAGATCTTAGCTCGCCTGTTTTGGGCTGATCAAATTACACAAACACAGACTTGCTCTCTAGGCCGCATCATTCCTGAGACCCAGGCTGTTAAAAAGATCAAAGTTATCGAATTACAAATAATTCAAAGCTGTGATCTCAGAATTTTAGCACTATTGAATATTTTTATGATGCATATTTAATTTAGGAGATAAGACACAAGTATTCATTTTTATTTCTAAAATACTGGTGGATAATTTTTGATCACACAGATGTTTTAGCAACAATGTGTATAATGTATTATTTGCTAGAAAAGTAATCCAAAATGAGCTGAGACCAATGTTAAACAAGAAAGAGTCATACCATAACTGGACAAAGAGTGCATGACATGGAAGATTAAGAGTTACAGCAGTAGGTCATTATCAAGCAATAAATGTGGCTTTAGATATTTTAGTTCAGTAATTTAATCTTTTATATGTGAGCAAACAAAACTGATGTTCAGAAATTCATTTTTTGTGAGACGCTTTCCCACATCCTCCTGTCCTTTCCCGCTTTTCACCACTCCCTGCAAATGAGGACAATTACCAAAGACTGTTTACAGTTAAAGAAGATCAGGATCAGGACTGGACCAGATGCAGCATTTAACATCAGAACATGTTATTTGCAGTAAGTGTGGCAGTAACTGTCCGGTCCCTCTGAAGCCCTCTTCCTGGCAAGGCCACACCTACATAGCAAGTGTTCGCTGTCCTTGTACTTGATGGATCCTCACATGTTTCAGGTTTAGGTGTCAGAGCCGTGGCTGCTTCTTTTTTTTCTCTCTCTAGTGGATATTCATATTGTCAGTGGTGACAAACAGCCAAAGGCTATGAGTTCTGTCCCTGCTGTGGCTAAAGCCCAAATTATATTCTCTGTATCCATGTGGCAACTGGAGTTTGAAAATGTTGTTATCTGCCCATGTCTGCGTGGACAGTCCACACCTGCACTTCTTTGTATACACACACCTAATGTATCATAAACAGAACTGCATTCATACCCGGCCAGTCAAGTCAGTTTTATTTATATAGCCCAAAATCACAAATCACAATTTTGTCTCAAGGGGTTTTACAACCTGTACAGCACAGGACACCCTCTATTCTTAGACCTTGGTTCAGTTGTGGAAATACTCCCCCCAGAAATCTTTAAAAGGGAAAAAAATGAAAGAAACCTCAGGAAGAACAACAGAGGAGGGATTCCTCCTCCAGGATGCACAGTCATGCCACAGATGATGTGTTCTGCAGAACAGACCAAAATAGAAAAATTACGATATGGAAGATCAGGATCACCATATAAGAGAAAATGTGTCATTTCCAACATTAAGGACGGCAGCTTTCCATGTAACTATTTCAGTTTCATGGTGAACTGTGACAGAATGTAGCTCTCACTAATGTTAGTAAATACACCTGTACATTTGTTAAACTTGTGTTACACTTAACTTGTGTCAGCTCCACTCCCTCTCATGATTCTTCAAGATTAGTCCAGTTTTTTACAGCCTGGCTCTTATTTTTGTAGTGTTTTTTTTTTTGTTTGTTTGTTTGTTTTTGACCATTCAAGTGGCTAACAGTCCTCCTGGTTAGTCAAACTCATTTGGAAAGGTAAATTTATTATCGAACTGTCCACTTTAAACATCCATTGCAGTTTAATGACAGATTTCCTGGTTTAACTTGGATCTACTGTACTTACTGTCGTTGCTCTCACACACAGTTTTGCTGTGCAAAGAAGGATTATTACCGGCACTGGTGGTTTAGATAATCGGGCTGAAATGTAAACTTAATAACTACCAACACTTAAACCAAGATTACAACCTGTCTGATCATCTGACATCAGTGATTACTCTGCTGCAAGTACAGCGTCAATGCTGAAACTACCAAAATTAGACGAAAGCTGTAATAAGTCAGTTGTTTTTACAGAACATGGAAATGTCTGCTGAATAATTTTACCACACTATGATAAGTGTACGCCTACTGCGGCTACACTAAATGCATCCTCTGTTTTTCACTCCCCACCCTTGGCCCGATAAGCAGGACAGGGCAGAAAAATGAAACAGCAAACAGTGACTCATCCTGTGTCATCATGGTACCGCACTTGCAGTGTGTGTCTGTTGTTTTATTACACTGGATTCAGATGAACTTTCTGGTCTGATGGTTTGACTCAGACTGAACTGAGTGTCTCTACGGGACTGTTGGCTATGCTGTTTAAGACCAGCCTGTCCTGTGACCATTCAGCCTCTCAGCTGGGGTTACTATGGTAACTCCACTAGCAAAATGAAACTAGCATTCCTAGCATTATTTCACCATGTTCTGAAGTATGTGTGTGTGTGTGTGTGTGTCTAATCTAATAAAGACGACCAGTACAGAACAGAGGACATTCCTGTCTTCAGGGAAGTTCCCCTCTTGTTTTACCTCATTGTTGCACACAAACACACACTACTCCCTGTCCTCCCTGTTCTTGTTGTCTAGTCATAGTGTCAGCATCATTATCAGCTCAACAACTTTCAGGAGATTAATCCACATGTGTGTGTGCAGTTTGATTTACCTGTGCTGTAGCGAAAGCAGACGATTTCAGGCACTTGTGTTTGTTTTTGTCAGGTCGACGATAATGACGATAAATTGACGATAAAGTGGACGTTAGAAAGAAAAAGTGGATCAGCAGTCTTTAATTTGATTATCGTGAATGAGGTTTAATTTGTATGAGACATGGGTGCAGAGGCAGCTGTGTTCTTGCATGGAGTACAGTGTGTGTGTGTGTGTGTGTGTGTGTGTGTGTGTGTTTAGCACTGTGCCAGGAAATGTTGACAGAAACAGCATCTATCACTGTAGCTGTAGCTGCTGGTGGAATCCAGCTTATTATATTATCGTTTCTCCTGCTGGACTAAGGAATATAATGGTCCTCAGCTGTCAGAGGGCATAAGGAATAATCTGCCAGTTCTCATTTTAGAGGCAGGCTTCAACTTTTAGTATTGGTTAGTAAGTCAGAGTAGAAAAACTGCTGTTCTAACACAGTGTATTTCCACAGGTAGCAGTGTTGTACATGTTGTATTCTCAAAAACCTGGTGCTAAAATAAGTAGCCAATCAATCAGCTGACTGACTGGAAATTAAAAACAACCAACATGTTTGCTGGTTCCAGCTTCTAAAATGTCAGTATTTGCTGCCTCTCTCTCACAATGCATCATAAATTGAATATGCATTTTGGCCTGTTGGTTGGACAAAATTAGCAGTTTGAAGAAGTCACCTCAGACCTGAAACATTGTGATAGGCACTGTTCATTGTTTTGTGACAATTTATAAATGATTAATCAAGCTTCAAAAACACAGTGTGAAACAACAGCCAATCCAAAGGGCAATCAAATTCAAAACACATGTGACAACCACATCAATAAGTGATTGAAGCATCCCTAAAATGAAACATCAAACAAACAAACAAAAAAACTTGAATTCTGTCATGACATATTTTTTTTTGGTCTTGTTTTAAAGATACTTTTATCAGTTACTGATGTTGTAATTCTCTCAAGTGTTAACGATCTGACTCCTGTTGTGGTTGGTTGTTGTAGCCGGTGGCTCCAGTATTCCACTAAAAAAAAGAAAGGAAAGGGAAAAAAATAATCAATAATCAAAAGTAATTGTTGCAGCTTCTGTTTGACACTGAGCAAGACACTGCTCACTGTAACAGGGGACTGAACCACAAAGTATTCTGAATAGATCCCTACTTGAATAGTGTTCTTACTTGGAGGGTAATTAGGGAGTATAAATGGATGATTACCGTGTTATTGTGTGTTTCCCTCTATAGCCATGTTTAGCCCTGTATTTATTCTCTCCATCCCATTGTGTTTGTGTTTGTATGTCAGGACTGAGTAGACTTGGACTGAATCCCTCGCTCTGTGAAGGAACAATTGATGATGCTGATTTTAAGAAAAAGTTCTTTGACAAAGAAGGCGCATAAAAATCAACCTAACATTCACATTCATCAAAAAAAACAAAACAACAACAACTACTTAAAAATAGTATGCTTTTCTGCACACTGTATCCCAATTTTCCACTTCCAATCACTTTTAAGCACTCTCTCTCTCTCTCTCTCTCTCTCTCTCTCTCACACACACACACACACACACACTCCTCCATCTACCACCTCTATGGCAAGCATTACCATAGTCCTTATTCTCCCTTTGTCATTCTCTCTGTCTCTCACAACCAATAGGATAGACTTCATCGCTTTATATTCAGGAGAAGGAGTGAGGGAAAACTAGATTTTAGCTTTTATGAAGAAGTAGAAGAGTAAAATCTAACATGACAAAATATCTAAAATCAACTTACTCTTCCATGTTTGATTTTTCTCTTTCTGCTCTTCTTCCCTTGCTCTGTCTTTCTTTGTCTTCTCCTCTTTCATTGTGTCTGTTTCCGTCTTGGCCCTGATGTGCTGGGTTTGCGTCTGCTGTGCTGGAGCAGCTCATTCACTTGCATCCGTAGATCATGAGTCATTGTTGGGGTGAACTGCTGAGTCATGCTACGCTTCTGAGGACTTCCTGGCCTCGCTGACCTCTGATCCAGTCTCTGTGTGTGTGTGTGTTTGTTTTTGTGTGTGTGCTAGCTAAAAATGTGCAACTATTGTGACATCTTTGCAGTCTTATCTGTGTTTGCCACACTGACATTTAAAATGGTTCCATGAACTTAAAGCTGTAGGACCTAAAAAGTCACTGTTTTCATTGCATCTGTAGAATTGTGAAGATTAAGCAAATTAATGTGAGAAGTATGTGAGTCTTGAGTGCTACGAGACAACAGCAGCGATCATGATGTTCTTTGTGTGAGTGTTGTGTGACTGATGTTGAAAAGCAGATGTGCAGATGTAAGAGGGGGAGATTTTAAATGCCAAAAAGGCAAGAATTCAATCTCAAAAAGTACAAAGGAAGTGCTGAGATATTTTTCACTTTTGTACAAATGAGCAATGAAAAAAAAAAGTTTCTGACTTCATTCTACTGTGTCATAATCTCGCTTTTATACACTGCATGAACTAGGACCAACCAGTGCATGCTTGCAGGTCTGAGTGAATTTGTATGCATTTTGAGGAATCAGCAACACTCAGTACAGCAGAACCCGGCTGTGATGGTTCATGGGCTGACAGAAAGCACCACATTGCAAACCGGGACTGAGACACAGGGACTAAAACTAGAGCCAGAGTTCCTGGAAAAGTTCCTTCAGTTGAAAAAGGCTGTATATGTTCTGTGTGCATGTTCAAAACCAGGTTTTTATTATGAATCTGCCTTAAACTTAAGACCCATGATGCATTTCTCCACTGTATTTTAGATATTTTTTCATTTTGCTGTCACAGTGGCTACAATCAGAAACACTCTTGAGCCTCTAAAAGTCATAACAAGATTATTGTGATTAATGATTCTGTGATTCTAGTTTCTTTCTAATTTTTCATTCACCTATTTATGCTTGATATACTCTATAAGACATAAGTTTTCTGAAGGGTGCAGGTGAAAAAGCTCTTTCTACAAATGCAGTTTGTCCAGTTTCTGTGTTTGTATCATGTAACCAGGAAGAGTGGGGAAAGTTTTTTGCAGTGAAATCCAAATGGGAGCAAATATCACTAAATATGCTCAAGGTCTTGTTTCTACCTTTATTTGGTAGTTTTTACAGTGAGGATATGGGGTGTGAGTGGGAGAGGTGTGATGTCATAACACAACAGTTATCTGATATGTATCTTAACCACTCTGACTCACTGCTGTGCATCTTTTTAAAAAGAATTAATATACTGTAATTCACTGCTAAAAAATGAATATTGTAAGACCTGATATTTGACCTTAGTTCTTCCAAGTTTCATTATAAACCTGGCTGAACTTAATTAAAGCTTCACAGGCTCTTTTCAAGGTCACAGTATTTTAGGTTAATTTCAGACTGTGGCTCCTTATAAGAGGAGGAAACGTTTCTCTTGCAAAACAAATAGCCCAAAACTCAATGTGCATGTCAGTGTTTGTGTATGTGTGTGTTTGAGTACTGTTCTGTGTTTGCAAAAATATGTAGTCTCCATGTTGTGTATTTGTAACCACAGTGTAAAATATGTGAGTGAGTAAGAAAGATGAATCTAAATGCTGATGATCGACCTTACTCCTCTGTCTCCACACGGACATGAGGAGACATGTGATGATGACCCTGTTGGACACAGAGCAGTCGTATGTGGAGTCACTGCGTACTCTTATTCAGGTAACACTCACACACACACACTACACACTCTAATCCAAGTAAGTGGGCTCACTACGAATACTTCTACCCCCTCCATCTGTGGTCTTATAAACAAGAAGTGTTCACTCACAGACTCACTCTTTCTTATTGAGCTGTGAGCTCGGCACAAATACACACATGTGCGCGCAAAAGCAAACACACACAAAAGCAAACGTACCATTGTGGATTCACAGATTGCTGAGGACACGAATAACAAATGTAGGTAACAAAGGTGTTACGTAATCCACTTATTGTCATTCATCCTGTCAGGCTAATCTGCTAACCCCGCCACATCTCACTGTCATCAGCATTATCTGACCCACACACACACTCAGACACAAATACACACCACCTCTATATCCTGCACCCATATCTGTCCCAACACCTTACTAACCTTTACTCCAAATCTTAGCCACATCCCTCTCTGTCACCCTGACACACTCACACAGACACACACACACTCCTCACCTTCCCTACCTGTGATCACCCTATACTGTTGTATAACTTGTCACCAGTCGCCGTGTGTGGGCGAACATTGTGTGTCTGTGTGTGTGTGTGCTTTCTTTTTTCTAAAATGTGTCTGTGACTGCGCGTGCACTTCCCACATGCACGCTGACTCTGCTGAGCGTCTGCCTATGCATGTGTTTTTTCTGTGTGTGTGTGTGTGTGTGTGTGTGTGGCCTCGAAATGAATAATCCTGGGCTGTGTTCCCATGGCGACACAGGGAAAGTAAGTGTTACCACGGTGACTGCAGTGAAAGTGCAGATCCCTGAAGGAGGGTGTCAGATGTGGTTCAGCTGAGGCAGCTCTACAGCAGCGCTGCCCAAAGTTGAAATCTGACTCTTTGCAATTTCTTCTTTGGGACTTTTAGGGGAAGGTGTCTGTGAATATCACATTTTTGGTCACCTTAGTCAGCCCGGATCAGATACCTGGTCTGACATAAAGAATAATGAGCTGCTCTAATCAATGTTTTTATAATAATAATGGATCAAATAACATAGTGTAATGTGCAAGGGCTTGCTCATAGTAATGAACCCACAGAGAGCATCTTTCAGCACATTGTATAGCTGAGTCTGGCCCGCAACCAGCTGCTGAACATAATGTCACGTGCAGCAACTAAAAAGCCAGGTATTTCCAAATGCATGCTAATGATGCTCCGTAACTGCTGCACGTGTAAAGAGGCAACAATCAACTTATGTCACTGTTGTATTTACAGCTTGTTACATGGCCAAAAAATAATTTAATGCAGGTTCAAGAATGAATACAGGCTGTTATTATGTATTCACTTTGTGGCTCTCAGTAGTTAGAGAGGGTTATCTGTTAATTAGTGTTCAATCCCAGGCTCCTTCTGTCCACATATTTAAATGTGCTACAAATCCAGCAGTGTGTGAGTATGTGTGTAGGTGAATGAGAAACACATTATAAAACACTTTTGTGGGGCTGTATAAATGAAGCCAATTATTGTGACCATTATGTCTCCTTTTTACTTATTGCCCTATTCTCATTTTATATTCTATCTGTCCTGTCTGTGCATTTTTGCAATCAGGACATTTTTTAGGTTTGATCACCTGCACAAACACTGAAGAATGTCAAAAAAAGGATTTGACCGCATTAAAGTGGAATTTAAATGAGTACATCCACTGCCAACTGTGTAAACAGAGGATCCAAAAACAACATTCCTGCAAATTAAACATGTGGCAAGCAGCTCAGATAGTAACATACCTGTCAGAAGCAGATGTCTTAACATGAGAGTTATAAAAAAAAAAAAAAAAAAAAACATGGCTGTTATAAGGAACGAAACGCAGGTTAATATCAGATGTGAACTGTCTCTATATGACACTTGACCTGCCACAAAGCTGCATTCAAGCAACACTAACACCATCAGGTTATATGTAGCTCAGGATGACCTACATGGAGATCACACGTCCTCCACTCTCTTTCTCACCTTCCTGACCTGACACTCTCCTCGCTGGTCTCTGGAAAAAAGCAACTGTACTCTACAGTACCTTCACAAATAAGCAGTGATCACTGTCACTGCACAATTAATGCAAGTTGATCTCAAAAACAACACATCACACATCTGACCTCCAGCCTACCTGTACTGTTGAATTGTCAGCTCTGAATGCACACCAGATTTGCTTTTTCTATCCTCTTGTTGTGCAGTTTTTCCAAAGTAGAGAATGCTTTAGCTAATCAATGAATCAACTAATTTGTCATTAGGGTCAAACATTTTTTCAGTTGATTTGTCATTTGTTTCATCTTCTTTTTAGTAAATGACCTATAAGGCGTTAAGGCTTTTATCATTTCTGGACAGTTACAATCACATTTTACAGGCCACAATGATATAAAAAGATCCTTTTTAACTCGTTCTTCAGATGAAAATAGTCGTCTTTTTATCAAAATATATGTGGCTACATTTGAGTAAAAAGTAGAAGGGCCTCCATAACAACCGGATGCTTCCCTGTTTGATAAAATTAGCCAGTCCAGACAGTTCCTGAGCTCTTATGTAACACATTTCCAAGAAAAAGTTGTTGAAGGCAGCACAAGCTGAATCACTTCTGATTTAAAATGTCCCAAATCCCTCCCTGTCCCAACTTTCTTCAATACTTTTTTTATTATTATTTTTTTTAACCCAGCAGATTTGATTAGTCATGAAATGTGTCATAAAGTCAGGCTGTGATCCATGCATAGCTGACTGGACTTTACAGCTTCTGGAGCCTCAGTCCGTCCATTTCAGAGAGTAAAGTGAATCTCCAAATATCTCTCAGGTTTAATGGGTCACAGTGTGTGTGCGTCTCTATGAGGGAGAATATGTCAGAGTCAAGCTTGTTGTCCCGACAACCTAACGAATAAATCTACAAAAAGGTGATTTTATTGTGCGTACTGGGTTTCCTTATGTACTGTAGATGGATAGGTGATGGAGGACTTTATTACATTATCAGAACTCAATAGAACACTTCACCAAGTGGTGTCAACATAACCATCTTCAACTCAACCTCAAGAAAACCCAAGAAATGATGGTATCACAACACCTCATCCCATCATATTTGACAATACCACAATTGATATGGTTGAACATTTCAAATATTTGGGAGTCACACGTGACAATAAACTCAGTTTTGACTCACACACAATGGACATTCATAAAA
>BRZM01001706.1:3898-19577 GCA_033238685.1 Lates japonicus | reverse complement strand
CGGGAAGTTATATTGCTCTAGGAGGCATTACAGCAAGTGTTTGCCTGCCCTTCAGATGTTTTGGTCTGTTGTTTGTGAAACTGTTTTAAGCACTACCAGAAATGGGATCCATCCACAACTGTACCAAAGCAGCATTATCTCTGAACCACACACTACTGCCACCTCCTCACACATTGACACTGAGAAGTACTTTTGTTTTTGGGTGTCAGTAGCATGTACAAATAGTTTGGGTATAGTTCTATTGTTGGATTGTTGGGGCAGGATTAAATGCCTCTTTGCTAACTCGCTGGAGAAGAGATACCAGTTCTCCACAGAGTCTTAGACCTTTACAGTTCCCCTAATTAACAAACAAGTATTTTTTGGAGGTTGAAGAATGAGTCCTTTCTCCCTATCATTTACACCACCATGCATGTCTGCGAATCATCTAGACCCACACACTGAAACTCTACGCCTCCAGACTGGAGTGTTTGTGCATGCACGCCTCAAGTGGAGACTGATTACTTTTTGAAATGTGTGATGGATGTTGGGATGAGGATGGATTTGGATAGATGATCTTGGCCCCTGTGGCCTTCTCCTCTGGCAGGCTTAGCTTTGAACTAGCGCCTGTAGCTTGGGAATGTAGTGGTGAATATGCAACGCCCAGTACATGTAGCACACTGCCTCGGCCAGACGCAACCAGGGCCAGCAACCAGACGGGAGGAGAAGCTTGAGGTTGGGTCTAGATCCAGATGGGGCTTGTTGAAATGTTCTTACCTCTCAGCCAGGTTTTATGATGACTTTTGATAACAGATTTTAAATGTATGTTTGTTTCCAGGAGAGAGGTTCAGAATCTGGGGCCAAGGACAAGCCTTGGTCTCTTGAGCTCCTGTCATCACTCTGTTTCACTTTTGGTGCCACTTTTAATCACGTGAACTGTGTTTTATCAACTAATCTTAGCCTGTTTGGTGTGTGCGCTATGATGTGTGTGTGTGTTTCCTGTGTTGTATATACGTGTAGTTGCAGCTATTTCTGCATAATCTAGTATTTACACGAGGGCGTTGTTGGTGCAATACCTATCAGCAAACTGTTAAATTGTACTTTTTTCATGACATTCAGTGAGAGGATGATTTGAAGTTAAAGGAATTTAGATAATTTTGTTGAAAAGACTGGAGTAATAATGAATTATGCTGATTGACATTTGTCTACTACACTGCTGAGTGGTGGTAAGTGTATGACAAGAACAGCTGACAATCTAACATGTCCCAGCAGCAACCATACAAACTCAGAAGTCCACAAAAACTCAACACTGGAAGTGTTTTGTTGCTGTGTGATCGCGATGGATTTTAGCTTTAGCTGTCAGGTGTGTTTTGTACCACCTCCAGGTCACGGAGTTTCCTTTGAGGTTTGGCTCCACGCAGTATAAAGCAGTTGGCGGAGCAGAGGCCAAGTTTATTTTAAAGACGGGTTCAAAGCCTTGATATTGATATTTTAATAAACATCCAGCATGAGTTTGCTCTTCTCTCCTGAAACCTGCAGGCTCGGCTCATGAGATTCATGGCACAGATATTTTGTAGTGGTGGTCGCCATTCTTACACAGTGCAGTAGCTTCCATTTATCTGTAAGGCTCAGATGAAGAGCCACTCAAGGTGCCATCATCCACTGAAGTAACTGAGAGCTGATTACAAAGTATCAGAATTGTGTTTTGAAGATTTGTTAGGTGTTTGAAAAACAGTCTGATTTAGATCTTCTTTTCTTCCAAACATGCACTACAGACTACAGAACACATCACATACACATTGTGATAGACTTATGCTTGAGGTTCCAGTTCCATGCCTTGTTGGGCAAATTATGTCCTTTAAAGTGGAAAACATTATTTAACTTGGCTCTACATTTTTTGTACTCAAGTGTAGCCTTGTTCCCCAAATAGGGAATGAAGACACTGGCTCTGCATCACGCTCATGTGTCTACAGGATGGATGGGTTTTTGTGATGTCATTTATACGCTTGTGTATATTTTATGTTTTGCTTTCTTAAGTAGTGAAGGATTTGCTCACAGAAGCATCGCCTGTGAATTTTGCTGCCCCTCAACATCCATGTACTCCTGTGGGTCTGCTGCTCTACTAACGGTAGCCATCCAAAAATCATTGGCCTTTTGCACTTCTCTCTTCCCTGCTTCCACAGAACAAAAGCATCACATCCAGTTAAGAATTATTTCACGTGAAGAAAACTAAACATACTTTGGCTCTGTGGGAAAGCAGAGCACGAGGCGATTGGCTTTGAAAGTGGAGCGGCTCTATTTTATTTTCCTGTGGTAAACGTAGTACCTGGGCTTCTGGGGAAATTTTATACCTTTTCTTTATATTATAATCTTGTAAGATTATTTGTGCACTGGTTTTATTTTTAAAGACTGTGGTTTAGCTGTGTGCTGTATTTTCCTCTGTATCGTTCCCCCATGTCTGGATGGACACTCTTTCACACACACGAACTCATAACTTACATGACCTTTTCATGAATAAATGTTAATCCAAATTATTGCTTGTTTTTTGATGGACATACTGAAGACAGAAGTGTTGAGGATGCCCTTTTATTTTAGCATGTTTGGTTAAATCACAGATCTATTATAAAATGTAGTAGGTAATGTAGAGATATGGTTATGACTTATGATGAGCATCAGTCATTACTCAAACAAGCTTCCTAGATTTTACTGGGTTTAAACTTAGTGAAGAAACACCTGCAACGTTATTCATTTATTCCATTCATTTTAAATTCCATATATTATATCAAGGATGACCCTACATTAATAAACATGTAGCATCCTTTAATATATGAAGATTGAATAAATAAAATAGCAACAAATGCAAACTGTAAAGAGGAAACAAGCTTTACATACCCCCCCTACACACACACATACACACACACACCCCATAACAGCTTTATTATATTGGCCATCTAAACAGTCTAGTGTAAATACTTGTCTTGAATGCACAGATTTCAAAACTGAGTTTGCAGCAGAAAACAAAATGCAACTACAGTCACATAAATGTACACAAACTACACTCTTTTGAATTAACTGAGTAACAGGCATTTACAGACATTGTGCCACATATGCATGAAAAACTCACAAGGAATGGAGCAGTCAGCTATTGTTTGTGGTGTAAAAAATGAGACTATACTAGCTAGGAAACTTAGCTGATGTCTAACAACACGATACAGTACTATATGCAAAAGTTTTAGGCATATATTTTATCCTTCATCAGTAGCATCAGGGAGGTGTGTGATCAGTTCCCAGATTAATTGCAGCAGAACAGTGAGTCCAAACACAGGGAAATATCTCAGAGAAAGAAGAACAAGGAGTCTGCGGTAGATAGGAACAGGAAAATACTGATCTGATTTAGGTTTTTTGCACTTCACATTGAGGCACTGATAAATTAAAATCAATCATTGAATTGAAATCATGACAGCATCCTCACTTGCTCATTAGTGCCTAAACTCTTGCATGGTTCAAGTCTCTGTCCAAGATAGCCCTTAGCCTGATTCACACCCTGTCCCTGTCACTCAGAAACTCTTAATCACTGTTCTCATATCTACACAACAATGGCTCTTCCAGTAAGCTTAGAGCTTAGTGTTGTGAGGCCCAGTGAGTCCAGAATCCAATTCTACATACAAATGTGAGAAAATATCCTGTGACACTGAGCAAGAGCAGATTGATATTCAAGATGACTGGATAGTCACCGAGTGATGTAATCATCTACCACCAAGGATATTCTCACCCCAGATCTGACAGTAATTTCAGCACAAGGTCCAACATCATCTGTTCCCTATTCCTGGAGGAGTGACACTGAACAGTGATCAAATCATCTTTACTGAAAATTCAAGTGTATAGTGCAAAAGTGCTTAAATGCTGCTTCATTAATATAGTCAGGAAATTAAAAAGGCTCAGGAGAGCAGGAGCATACTTTTCTCTCTTATGGTCCTGGCAAGAAAGTTTGGACAACTTGATTTGCATCGTGGACTACAGAAAAGATTCTTAAAACAGAGGTCGGTGCCCAGAGTCTGCTGAAGTTTGTCAAACTCATCTATTCTCTTTGTATTCCTATCACCTCCGTCCTTCTGACTGACCTTGTTTTCATTATTCCTGCCTGTCTTTCTTTGACGCACTGGTGGTGACACTGGTCACCCATAATCCTCCCATAACACCAGGTTAACAGTCAGATTACTAGTCTAGAGGCCCAATAAATTTGGTGTTGGGCTCATTCTACTACTAATGACATAGCCTAATAGTAGTGGTTATAGCTCATATCCACTTCTAAAGCAAAATTTCAATTAAGCAAAATTACGTAGACCCAAATAATATGGAGTAAACCTTAGCCAGGACCACTGAGGGTCTGGGTGATCCTTTACATGTTGTGTGTATTTGAAGTGATATATATATATATATATATATATATATATAATAATAATTCATCTGTTTCTCACAGTTTTAATTCTGATGTGAAATGTTCTACTTTTGTTTAAAGAATTATTGCACACTTTCTGTAAACTTATAAACTTATTTCACTCTTCATATCACTGTGTTTGTCTGCT
Source organism: Lates japonicus (assembly GCA_033238685.1). Classification (NCBI taxonomy): domain Eukaryota; kingdom Metazoa; phylum Chordata; class Actinopteri; family Centropomidae; genus Lates; species Lates japonicus. The sequence goes on along the minus strand of BRZM01001706.1, from coordinate 15,015 downwards.
ATATGATATATTTAATCGAAACTGTTGGATCCGAACAACCAGTGATTTATAAAGGAAAATCTTGAAAATTATCAGGTGCCTAAACTTTTTCATACCACTGTATGTTATGTTTGACAAATAAGCTTTGCAGTTCCTCCTGTGGCCACAGGAGGGTTGTAAACACTGTGAATCCATACATTACGCTCAGTTTGAACTGCATTTGATGAACTCACTGGGGTATTTTCTTTCAAGCTCGAAGGAAACGTTCGTGTTACGTAAGTTGATAGTATGAGTATGTTTATATCTTTACAAAAGTAAATCTACTGTAGCCTCTTTTTAAATTACCTATGTTTTGCTCCACCAGTTTTTGACCCTGCCCGATCCTGTCCTCTTGATGTGGGTGGACACTTGCACAGATGTATCACACAAATAATGGAGGAGAAGCTACACTAGTGTTTCTTCTAAGGTTAGAAAAATAGTTCAAAATCGCGTCGTAGCTTCCAAGTTTCCTCCTGGTTACAGATTGTAGCTGGATGCTGTGTCAGAATGGGAAATCTTTTTGGAAAAAGAAACAGACCTGAGTGACAGAACAAGACAAAGGATTTTGCAAGGTCACAGCTAGCTAACATTAGCCAATTCTGAACGTTCTGCCCTGTAACATGAGCAAGTGATGCCAAAGTACTTTTGAGAAATGTGGTGTTTTAATAAGCGCAGTGTACCAGTAATCGTATATACCCAGCGTAAACAACATAATTACAACAGTTTGCACCTCTTCAGAGTTTATCTTCAATTCGGCATGGTTCTCGTTGAAAGTAACTAATGGTTTTGTTGTATTGACAATCCCACATGAACCTGCCTTCCAGAATGCCATTCAGAGCCGTACCCAACAGCAATAATCATTTTAAAAGTTAGCTACTTTAGCCGAAGCGGTTCACAGCTTTTTATGTGCCGATGATATCCGGAAGAGGCTAAATAAAGTATCCTAGGACTGACTGTTACTGTTACATGGTGTGCATGACAGTAAATATAAAAAATTTAAATGCTATAGTTTCACAGACTGTTCTGCTGGTACACTGTAATGAGGACAGATACAGTATAAACCTGGTTAGGGTTTACAACACAACACAAGAAGAAGCTGCTGTATTGGATGAAATAAATTAAAAGTAAATTTGAGTAGAAGCGTTTGTACACATACAGTCTGTATCATGTCTCTGTTTCCTCATTGCAGCAACTGAAACATAAAGAGATAACCGAGGCAGTATCAGGAAGAATCAACCCAGCTGGAGAAGGAGAGATTTTAGCAAACAGCTGGAAGGAAAGATGGCAAAAGAGGAGAAGATCCAGTGTGGTGAAGGTGGGACAACAGAGGGAAGGCTCTGCTACTAATAAATAAAGGTGTTGTTGAAGCCAAGAAATCATGTCATGTGACCTGTCGTGTCCTTTCAGATGTATCATCACAGCTGTCACCTAACATAAGACAACACCGTTTGGTGAAATTGAATTCCTTCTTCCACCAGCTAATAAACACTCAGGAGCCAAAAAATCACATCCAAAAAGATGATCTTGAATTTTCCACTCTGTCTTTAAGATAACAATATTAGAGATGAATAAACTGATTATTCAAATCAAAATGCTGAAATAATTATTTGATTTCATTGAGCTATCGTCATAAAAACCAAAATCTGGTTTTGTTTGTTTTTGAATGGGTGATTGTCTCCATGTACAGCTTTGAACCAACTCTTTTCTAATGAATGGTGTCACAGATTAACTGTCTAATACAGTAGACAGTAGTATTTGTTTTGGCAAATCATTTATTGTATCTATCATCTGTAGTCTCAGCTTTCTTCATTGTGAATGAACTGCTCATTGTTCTCTTATTTAGAGGATTCTAATGTTTACTGTTGTTTGGATCCAAATAGGAAAGTACTCTCTTGTTGAAAAAAGAAGCGCTACCAAGACCAACTTCTAGACAAGACAGAGAACCAGATAAGTAAACTTGGAGCGTAAGGGAGAGGATCTGAGGACTGCACTGACACATGGTGTGTAGCAGCAGCTCTGAAGGAACTGAAAGTGTCTCTCCTTCCTTCCTCATTTCCAGGTTCAAGACCCGAGTTTGCCCAGATTGAGAGGAAAGTTATTGATGGGTTGAAGGTTGAAATGAATGTCTGAAAGATGCACGAGGTGGTATGTATGATACAAAGTGTCATTAATCAAAGATGTAATTCATGTCTGATGCATCATGTCTTCTGCCTGTATCACTGGGTTATCACCGGGCTTTGGTTGACTGTTCTTCTCTCACATTAGGGTGATGTCCATTGAAGAAGAGAACGGATCATGGATGAAACTCAAGATGCCATTGAGTATCAAAGGTAAGTCCTCATTACCGTCACGCTTACAGGGCAATTTATATCTTTACTCAATTTACTTCAAGGATATTTCTGATATAGAGAAACTGATGATAATATATTGTTGATATATGATAATTGGATTAGTTTGTTAGATAATTAATCTATAATGTTCAGTCCCTGATGAATGAAATTGAAGTCACTGTTTAGAGGTGTTAACAAATGAATTTATGCTGCAGATTCTCTTTAAATAAAAAAAGTCTAGGATTGAATTCCGCAAAACATGCACACGTCAAAGAGCTGAAGTCCTCGCTTTTGTTATTAACTGAAAGCTTTTGTCCTTCTACAGCAAATAGACCACATGCTGGCTGGCTCTTTATCACAAGAAGATGAAGACGCTGTACTGGCTGAGCTGGGAGGCCATTACTCAGGTTAGTCTCATCAGTATCACAGTGTGTATAAGTGTTGACACTTGTATTTTTTAGGTCTCGACTCTAAAAATTCACCTTTATGAAATCATGTATGTGTATGTGATGACATCAGCTTGAGGATCCATAGCAGCACTCTATCTTAACTCTCTGATCTGTTTTATAAACAGGGAGTATCGGAGCTCCTGAGGTTCCTTCCAGACGAGCTGCCAGAAGTCCCAGAGGCCACAGAGACAAGCCAGGTTTGTTCTCTCACACCTCTGACACTGGTTGTGACATAACACAACACCAGTCAATCTTGTCGGTGTTGTCCTGATCTTGTGTGCATGCTGCCATTGTCATTTGTATAGAATGTACCAACTGGCTGCTTTTTAGAAAGTATGTTTGTTCTTTATCCTGGTTATCTAATTTTCTCCTCAGGGAAAACAAACCAAATTATATTGGATGTCACAATTACCTCAAGATTTAGCAGCAGACGAAATAGACATTTAAAATGGTACCAAAAGCTGCTGTTTGAAAACACATCAAGTGGATTTCTGGAAACATTAACCTAACAGGTTCTATAACATGTTTAAAACTAAGCTTGATAAAGGAAAGCAGCTCAGAAAACAATGACACACTTTTTAGTAAGGGAATTTTAAAAAGTAATTGTGCAAGGAAATATGTAATGTTAGTTTATCTGGTCAGTTTGGTTTGTGAGAAAGATGGAGCCTCACAATTGGGAATTTATCAGATTAACAGCTGTAAGAGCATCGCTCTGATCACTGTTTAACACAGCAGCTCAGTGCTGTTTGCCTGCTCTCTGTTTCCCCTACGCAACACAATAATTTCTAATTTCTGGAATTATGATTCGAATAGGATGAATATCATTGTATCTGCAATGATAAAACTGAGTTTGCAGTTACAGCTTCATGTTGGGCATGCAGTTTGGGTACTGTAAGAGAGAGCAGTATTTCCTGTTTCTTAGTTAAATTCCCAAGTGTTATAAATCAAGGATTGAAACACCACCCCTGCTACCTTTATAAGCCGCCTATAATCTGCTTTTTGTTGCAGAGAGGAACGCCTGTAAAGAAACCAGATGCAGAGCTGCCGCTGCTTAAGAACATGATTGGACCTCGGCTGCTGGTCCTCCCTTCACAACACTCGAGTCCCACGAGAACCAACGGTACTCACACGCTTTGCTGCGGACCCCTCTCCCGAGTTCTGTGATAGTGACAGTGCCTCTTTTCAGATACTGAGCTTCCTCCATATCGTCCAGTCACTGTTTGTCCTCGCTCGTTGCAGGCTTATTGGCTACGAAGGCAGTCAGGACTGGTCCACCACAAACCTTCAAGAAAAATGCTGATTTGAACCATGAAGACCTGTGAGATTTAGATAACTGTGCCCGACCTGGTTTCATTTGTTTTCTTTTCTATGTTCACCACTAAATCATTTTTATATACACCGACTTAACTTAAATGCATGTATGTGTCACTCATTGCACCATCAAATGGCTCTCATTATATCTTCTGGGTGGGGTTAATGAAATAGTCTAGAATCTACTCAAATCACAAAGAGACATATTTGCTCACTTAATCTAGTTTTACTTTGGTTTTATCTGTCCCTGCCCTCCTCAGTACAGTGGAGCTGAGTGGAATGAATGAAGCAACCTTAAAATGACATTTTAAAACATAGCAGCAACATCTCTTTTAAGAAACAATGTCCCTGTTACTCCACAGACCTCACTGTCACATTTTCACTGGGACACTTTCTACTGAAGAAATATGGAAGCTTGAAATCCAACTGAATGAAATTGCTTTTTCAGCATATATCTGCTCTGTGTTCTCACATGAGGAAAAAATCAGAAACCAAAAGTGAGACATTTATATTTAATATGTCTTTTGGTTTCATGCATTAACTCACCAGAATAATGTGTGAGTTCTTTTGTCTATAAAGATGATAAAGTTCCAAAGTCTTGTTGTTCCTTTTGATAAAAAAAAACAAAAACAAAACAAAATATCTGCAATACATTTTGTGAAAAGACCATTGACATCATTTCTAGCTAAAAGATGATAGAAAGTGTTTTCAGGTGGATTTAAAATCTGGGAAAAATAAAACCAGGGATTGAGTAATAATATGTTTTCTTGTTATTTGGGTGAACTGACGCTTTAATACAGTGAAGGATGCAGACATAACCTGGTGCTCTGTAAAAGTTTGGCATTGGTCTTGTTCGTCTCAGTCGCCCAGCTGGCTAGCTTTGCTTTCACATGAGTTACGGACTCACTCTGAATTGTTTCTCAAGTACTGGAAACACGGTATAAGCATCTGTTTTACAGAATATTCTCCAGTCTGACCCCCTTTTCAAGCAGCTTAACTAATCTAATTTTGTGCCCTCAGGATTAGTTCAGTGTCAGTGAGAAAGGGCTAATTACACGTGTGGGTTTACCGAAGCCCAGACAACAGTCGTTAATCTCTTCAAGGTAATAATAACTTGACTTAACCCGATCTTTTACCCACCAGTATTATCAGCGCAGGGGCCTGTAATATTTTACTGTGCATATCACGCTAGATTTGCTTGCAGATCTGTGTTAAACTACAGCAAGAATGATGGGCTTCAGCATCGCCATGCTTGCTTGTGTATCTGAAGATCCATCTAACTAATCTGTAAATCAGTTAATCTCGCTGATAGAAAACACGATGACTAATACTGTCGCCATTTCATCAGTGCTGTATCAAAGTCATCGTCTTAAAATTGGTTTGGAAATTGTACCTCTCTCTGCACATTCTTTTTACAATAAAATTATGTTTTTTTAATTGTCATAACCTGTGTTGTGTCACTGCAGGTCATAATTCAAAATGGTATTCTTCCAGGTTTGAACACAAGGTGGCAGCAAGCGACAAATTGTCTCTGGAGTGTTGCAGAGAGCAGTTTGAGTGGGTACAAACACTATATGGACACCTGTGTCATTTTAGTCAGGGCCTGTTTTTTTTTCATCTGTGGGACTAGACCTTAGTTCCAAATATAAATGCTGCAGCGTACAGTGATATTTTGGATGATAGTTTGGGAAAACCTCCTTCCTATTTCAATGTCAGCCCACACTCAGAGCCTTGTTTTTGACAAAATCATGGGTGAAAGCTGGATTTTATTTACATATGATGATGTCAGAAGGTTCAATTTAGAAAAGATATCAAATGAAACACTTTCTCTGCTTTTCTTTTTATTTGTTTTTCTAGCATTTCTGTCTCACATGACCTTGCTTTGCACTCGTCACTTCAATTATAAAGGTGATCTAAGAATTAGAGAGTCAAGCTGTTTCTACAGGACAAAACACTACTAGCTTCAATACAAATAAAAGACATTGTATATTTCTGAATATAGCTTTGAATATAGCTTTGAAGTATTTTCATCAAACAAAGCCTGAGTATTGACGTTCCATCATTTAGGCCTTTTGTGAGCCTGAAATAGCCTGAATTTCTCTTTTGTCGAGTTACTCAGATCCACTTCACAGGGATGTGCTCTTTTTGAATGGACTGGCTCCGTTCTACAGCTGACTGTGCACTACAAGCCTATCGGTGCTGTGTGGGAGTGGGCGACGCACAGAGTGGAACTTGCATGTCAGAGCGCCGCGCTGATGAATCACAGACGTGGATCTGAAACAGAGAGAAAAAGCCTGAGGCCGATGGTGAGTAGGATGGACGTGAAGGGTGAGATCAAATGCTGCTGAATGGACGCGTAAGGTACGTAGGTGTGTGTGTGTCCTGCCCACCTCAGTCTTGCCTACTTCACTACACCTCCACTGTGTACTGAATATACACACAGGCAGAACTTTTTTTTATGTCTTTAGAGTACAGCTTCGGACCCCTGTTGCCCGCCAATGCCCCATTCAAGTAACTTAAAGGAATAATCTGACATTTTGTTGACACCATTCTAATGTTTGTGCAATAAAATATGATACTACAGCCAGAAGCCAGTTAATTTGGTTTTTCATAATGACTAGAACAGTTTTCATTTTGAGGCAAGTCTTAATTTATTTGAGAGAAGTTCGAGGCTCAAGTCTTCTTCTCAAGTTCTTTGGTGTCAGTTTGAGGAATGCTGCAAGTCTTCATAAGTAAAAGGCCAGTCTGTTGAAAGTCTCTCAGGCCTCTTAATGCTGATCTTTAAAATGACTATGTTAATTGTATTTCCTGTATAACAGACCGAATCCTTTTATTAGACAAACCTAATAATTACATATTCAAGGTGTGCAACTGTTGCTGGACTATACCAGGTCAAAACTTGAGTCTTTCTAGTGTCACGTCAAGTCTGAAGCCGTCAGAGTATGTACTTTAGGCCTAGTCTGTCTACACCTCTGATTATTATTTGAGCGAACCACGATTAACAATTGTTATCTGAATTCATTTTTGTACAATTATACTTCAAGATGGAGTGGCAGTCAGCAAACATAATGGAAGTCTACTTTCAATTATGGAAACTAATTGTGGGGATTGAACACTCACAGAGAAGTAAATCGATGGGCTCGCTGACAGCGGGAACGCTGCCGTTTGACCAAACATGCCTGATTGATTTTCACTAACTGTCGGCAGTTTGGTCTCTTTGGAATTTACTTTAATCAGATGTGACAATCAAAACAACATCAGTCTGTTCTAGTAGTGAGCCGAGGTTCCACTTTATTATCATGGCAACCAGCAACCCTGAAATAGCTCATTTGTTTTATCTCTACTTAAAAAATGTTGCTGAATATGAAAGGCGTGATCGTCCTCTTTCACACTGGTCTCCTGTTATCTTCTGCTTTGTCTCCTTTTCATAAATCCCCATTCAAAGGCCTTCACATCGTGATGTGCTAAGATGTGTGGGATTCCCCAACCCACCATACAAGGCTTTGAAATCCAAGGAAATGTGGCTTCATCCCACTCATACCAACCAGAGCCCACTGAGCCCAAATCAGTGGAGCCACACAAAAATAGAACAAATAAATAAACAACAGATAAACCCTTCTCTCTGGGTTTATTACATGTTGCACTGTCAAAAATAACACCCCTATGGATGGATAATATCTCAGCCACAGGTTTTATACTAGTAGGAAATATAAATAAAAATAAAGCCTAAAGCCAACTTATCACAGACACATACTATAGGAATATCATAGGAATATGATAAAAATATTACAGTGATCTGAGGTTCAGGTGGATATGATCATACTGAATAAATGGGTAGAGACTGTTCCAGATCCTGTATAGTCAGGTCTTCTGAATGGTTGTAGCAGAGGCGGCGGCGTGGGCAGCGTGTGACACAGCGGAGGAGGCGTGGTTTGTTTAAATGCTATGCTGCATTCAGGGAGTCACTGTAAAGCGCCAAGATCCCAGTTTCCCTATTTTCCAATGCCTTTGATTAGGTTTAGTTATGGTCTATTGAAAATAATAATACAGTGATGGTGACTCGTCGAGAAACAGGAAGAACAGTGGTTTTATATTTTAATGAAATAGGGGGAAATAAAAAGAAAATCAGTGATCAGTGATAATTAATCCCATCCATCTGACTCGTAGCCAGTGAAAATTTCCACCGTAGGTTTGATGCCAAAAGAATAAAAAAAACAAACAAACAAACAAACAAAAAAAAAGCCTGAATGTGACAGGTGCATCTGAGAGCACAACCTGATTAAAAATTAAAACAAAAATCCTGCTCACAGTCTCACTTACTGTATATTTATTTATTTATGACATCCAGGGTCTAACTTGTACCTGATGAATGCTGTAACAAAATATCATAAATAAGCAGTGAGTGACACAAGTGCGCAGGTGAAAAGAGAGATCGCCTTTAAAATTCTGTTCACTTATAACATTTCTGATTTTCACCTAAAGGCAGCAGAACAAATCAAGCTTTCCCCACATTGCAGGTGTGCAGTCATGTGCCGTGGAGTTCCAACAGAACAGTTTGCAGGTTTTCGTTTTAATCAGAGACAGCACCCACTAATTAGAACACACTAGAGGGAGGAACTCATCAACCCGGACAAGCAGGCACCTGCATGTGGCCCCATAAACCCAAGGCCCTCCCCAGGCTCCATTCTTTCTGACAACTGGTTTGTGTTGTTAAAACTTTATGTGGAAATATGCACTGTTCAAGCAGAACATCAACCAACATGACTGGGAACTTACATCTATAATCTCATCTTGAAGCCCTGTCTTGAAGAGAGTGCTTGAGTCAAATAGCACTTTGAAGGCCTTCATTATTGTGACATTTTGTTTGAAAACTGCTAAATTAAGGTGTTTGAAAATCAATTACACACAACATACCTGGGATGGTGTAGATACCACATATTTTTACCACATGTGTGAAGGATGGTGGGTTAACAGGGGCATAGCACCTCATTTTTTGCCCTGAGTTCCTTTAAGGTTAATTTGGTCGTGTCATCAGCAAATAATTAACTCCATGGCCTGCATGAGGAATTCTGTTTCAGAGCTGTCTTTCTTTAGGGATTAAGCTCTAGTGAAAAAAACACTAAACACAATATTACATTTCTTTACTTTAAATGGTCAATTTAGTTACTCATTAAGTTTACCGTTGCTTATTCGGGTCTTTTTCACTGTACAGACCATTAGAACAACTTGTCCTATTCTTAAATCAGGATCTTAAACTGCAGATCAGGTCGTAATTCCTTCATTTCCCGCCGTCCTTGAAGGCAGCACCGCCCCTCTTCGAGTGAGTCCGCCTCTGCGCTCCAACCGGGAGGCAGCGACTGACTGACTGGCTGCGTGGGGAGCCGGTGTGGGCGCAGCGGAGGACTTTCCTATATAAACCGGGATCCCACGGCCAGACGAGCTCGTCTCTTCTCAGTCAGCGACAGACAGGAGCCGCAGTTCTCCCTCCTCCTCCTCCTCCTCCGCGAACAACCGCTGTTTCTCTCCTCCAGTCACAGTTAAGAAAATCATCTCAACCTCAACCTCCTCCCAAGGGAAATTTTAGTCTATGGTTCTGACTGACGCTCCAACAAGGATGTCCCGGACCGACGAGGTGCACCGTATAACGGAGAATGTGTACAAGGTAAGACAGGGGTTGTTTGGTTGGTAGTTTGATTCCCTGCTTGCTGACCGCGCGCGCTCTCCTGCCGCGGACGGACACCTGCTGCACCGGTGGGCGGCTGTTCAGAGGGCGGTGATAAAAGGACACACCGCGGCTAACTTTGACTCAGTTGACCTGACTGGTGTCCCAGTCTGTGGCTCGGCACTTTGCTAACACCCCTGCCTGCTTCTTTACGCTATGACACGATTAGATGATAAAGAAGTGATCTCCAGTCACCAAGAGAAACCGGGAAAACGTTCATTCGTGATAACTTCGATGAGTCTGAGGCTGCTTGGTAGTGGCTGTAGCTCATGAAGACTGATTTTAGCTGATTATTTTCAGCAAAGGTGAATCGATGTATTATTTCGCCTGAAAAGATCAAAAAATGTTAACAAATAGCTAACTATCAGAGCCGTAAGTGATGACTTCAAATCGCTTTCCTCAGTTTGACAAACTGTATCTAACTTAGCTAGAGCGATGAAATGAGGAGGCAGTTAACTGACCTGTAATCGATTAACCGGCTGAGTGTATGGACAGCTCGCAGTGGGAGTCCAGCCTCTGTCCCCGCTTACTAGTCTGTATCAGAAACACCGGTGCGAGTCGGTCGTGTACATTTCACTTTGCTGCGACCAAACCTCCAACCTGACAGCTTGCTTCAGGGCACTTCAGTTCAAGTTGCTCGACACATTAAAGAGAAGAGGCTGTCACCACCAGAGGGAAATCCTGCTGTGTGCCAGACATTACCTGCATGAGTGAAAGCAGATAATTAATTTATGCAGACTGAACATCCCAAAATTTGTTTTCACTGGACCCAACAATCTTCTTTGTTGTTGGCAGTTTCTTTATGTAGATTTCATTTGCTGTCTGTGCTGTAGATGAATTGATATTTTCAGCGAGAAAGGAGGAAGCCATTATCAAAAAATGACTACATGACTGCATTTGTGAAAGTGAACTGTGACCTTTCAGTCTGCACGGTGCAGCAGCAGAAACCTCAAGGTCCCTTGGCCCCAAATTGGCAGTGAAATTGGAGCACCAATCTGAGATGCTAGGGCAAGTTCAACAGCACAGTCACAGTTAGATGATTCAGGACGCCCTAAGAAAGAGAGAAGAAAACGCATACAGCAGTTGCTTAACGTCAGAGATATTCTTGGGAAATCTCTGCACTGACTGAATGGACCACCCTGCACTCGTTGAAACATGAGAGGCAAAAGGTGACAAACGCTCAGGCCTTCCATTGTTATTCCCACAACAAAGCTCCTCTTCAGCAGAGGCCCGGTGGGGGCAGCAGCGGTGGTGGTGGAGAGGTGTTACTCCTCAGTTCCACTTGCA